>JAPVLW010000109.1:25000-30000 GCA_027382335.1 Takifugu ocellatus | reverse complement strand
TAGAGCTCCCGTTAGAGCTTCGGCTCCCGTTAGAGCCTCAGCTCCCGTTAGAGCCTCGGCTCCCGTTAGAGCTCCCGTTAGAGCCTCAGCTCCCGTTAGAGCTCCCGTTAGAGTCTCAGCTCCCGTTAGAGCCTCAGCTCCCGTTAGAGCCTCAGCTCCCGTTAGAGCCTCAGCTCCCGTTAGAGCCTCGGCTCCCGTTAGAGCTCCCGTTAGAGCCTCAGCTCCCGTTAGAGCTCCCGTTAGAGTCTCAGCTCCCGTTAGAGCTTCGGCTCCCGTTAGAGCCTCAGCTCCCGTTAGAGCCTCGGCTCCCGTTAGAGCTCCCGTTAGAGCCTCGGCTCCCGTTAGAGCTCCCGTTAGAGTCTCAGCTCCCGTTAGAGCCTCAGCTCCCGTTAGAGCCTCAGCTCCCGTTAGAGCTCCCGTTAGAGCCTCAGCTCCCGTTAGAGCCTCAGCTCCCGTTAGAGCCTCAGCTCCCGTTAGAGCTCCCGTTAGAGCCTCAGCTCCCGTTAGAGCCTCAGCTCCCGTTAGAGTCTCAGCTCCCGTTAGAGCCTCAGCTCCCGTTAGAGCCTCAGCTCCCGTTAGAGCCTCAGCTCCCGTTAGAGCTCCCGTTAGAGCCTCAGCTCCCGTTAGAGCCTCAGCTCCCGTTAGAGCTCCCGTTAGAGCCTCAGCTCCCGTTAGAGCCTCAGCTCCCGTTAGAGCCTCAGCTCCCGTTAGAGCTCCCGTTAGAGCCTCAGCTCCCGTTAGAGCCTCAGCTCCCGTTAGAGCTCCCGTTAGAGCCTCAGCTCCCGTTAGAGCCTCAGCTCCCGTTAGAGCTCCCGTTAGAGCTTCGGCTCCCATTAGAGCCTCAGCTCCCGTTAGAGCCTCTGCTCCCGTTAGAGCTCCCGTTAGAGCCTCAGCTCCCGTTAGAGCTCCCGTTAGAGCTTCGGCTCCCGTTAGAGCCTCAGCTCCCGTTAGAGCCTCTGCTCCCGTTAGAGCCTCAGCTCCCGACGTTCATCTTCACCTCTGACTAGATGCTATAAACAGGGTGATTCACCTATTTATTATATTTTCAGATTTTCAGTTAGCTGTGATTTTTGCAAATGATTCAATTGCACAAACAATCCTGCTCTGCTTTAGGGGCTCCAGGTTGTCATGGAAACCATCAGACAGTTTTTCCGGGTAGTAACCAGCCATCATTCATTGAGAACTGCATCAGTGTTCACATCATGTCAACAACATCAACCAATCAGTTTGCAGTGACCTGCTCAGTCAAAAGTTGCATGTATTAACCACACACACACACACACACACACACGCTGTTGGCCTCAAATACAAACAAATAAATAAATGAACACAGTTATTCATTATTCTGTGGGAGGAATAAAAAATAAATGCGTCTGGAGAGCTGTGTGTGTGTGTGTGTGTGTGTGTGTGTGTGTGAGTGTGTGTGTGTGTGAGTGTGTGTGTGTGTGTGTGTGTGTGTACACCACAGAGCAGCATCCCTAATGGAGGCAGAGCTCAGAAACACCAACAGAGCAACAGAATCACAGAAGGCAACAAATAAATGATTGTGTTTGGGAAGTTAGTGAGTCCATGTTCACCAGCGCTAACTTAGCAAAGTTCTGATTACTAATAATAATCTAGTACCAACCTAGTAATCTAGTACCAACCTAGTAATCTAGTACTAACCTAGTAATCTAGTACTAACCTAGTAATCTAGTACCAACCTAGTAATCTAGTACCAACCTAGTAATCTAGTACTAACCTAGTAATCTAGTACCAACCTAGTAATCTAGTACTAACCTAGCAATCTAGTACCAACCTAGTAATCTAGTACTAACCTAGTAATCTAGTACCAACCTAGTAATCTAGTACCAACCTAGTAATCTAGTACTAACCTAGTAATCTAGTACTAACCTAGTAATCTAGTACCAACCTAGTGACTAAACGAGCTGTAGAAACAGATATTTGCACCTAGGAAGTGAAGATCCAGCAGATCTTTCTTTGGTCTCACGGTGTCTCGTGGACAGTGAAGACCTCTGCTGGCTGTGGCCCCCTGCTGTCCATCAGAGGCCAGGGGGCGGGGCCTCAGGCTGGTGAGGGGGAGGGGCCAGCTCTGTGATGGTACAACCTTTAACCACGAAGGCTGGAGCACAAGCAGACACTCGTGAACACCCAGCACGCGTGATGTCAGACGTGCACTAATGTCAGACGTGCACTAATGTCGGACGTGCACTAATGTCGGACGTGCACTGATGTCAGACGTGCACTAATGTCAGACGTGCGCATGGTTCTCAAACCCTGGTTCTCTGTCGCGCTCCGGCCTGGCCGACGTTGTCGCGTCAGCGGGCGTGTGTGTGTGTGTGTGTGTGAGACACGTCGTCGTCCTTTGATGTGCTCTACATTCATTAACATCAAAATAACATCTGTCAGCTTCTGTACAAACACACCTGACGGACACAGCTGATGTCCGGACACACAGACGCAGAAGCCCCTCCCCCTGCCCCAAAACAAAGGCCACCATTTTACCACTTAGTGTGTTCATGTGTGTGTGAGCACATCTGGGTACCGTGGTCTGTCTGAGCTCCAGATGTGTTTCTAAACACCGCCGGCGACATCACACCTGGACACCGCACAGACGCACAACAACAACAAATTGTAGACGTCAGCCGTAAAGCTGGCGCCAGAACCGTGTGCACGCCGCCATGGAAACGACCCGCTTCCCGTCGCCTCTTTGTTCTGTCCCGGTGACACGGAGACACTGAGACACACGGAGACACAGGGACACACGCGGAGACAGGCGGAGACACACGGAGACAGGCGGAGACAGGCGGAGACACAGGGAGACACACTGAGACAGGCAGAGACACACGGAGACACAGGGAGACACACGGAGACACACGGAGACACGCGGAGACGCAGGGACACACGCGGAGACACGCGGAGACACAGGGAGACACACTGAGACAGGCAGAGGCACACTGAGACAGGCAGAGACACACGGAGACACGCGAAGACACACGGAGACACAGGGAGACACACGGAGACACACGGAGACACAGGGAGACACAGGGAGACAAGCAGAGACACAGGGAGACACACGGAGACACATGGAGACAAGCAGAGACACAGGGAGACACACTGAGACACAGGGAGACACACTGAGACACAGGGAGACACAGGGACACACGCGGAGACAGGCGGAGACACACGGAGACAGGCGGAGACAGGCGGAGACACAGGGAGACACACTGAGACAGGCAGAGACACACGGAGACACAGGGAGACACACGGAGACACGCGGAGACGCAGGGACACACGCGGAGACACGCGGAGACACACTGAGACACAGGGAGACACACTGAGACAGGCAGAGGCACACTGAGACAGGCAGAGACACACGGAGACACGCGGAGACACACGGAGACACAGGGAGACACACGGAGACACACGGAGACACAGGGAGACACAGGGAGACAAGCAGAGACACAGGGAGACACACGGAGACACATGGAGACAAGCAGAGACACAGGGAGACACACTGAGACACAGGGAGACACACTGAGACACAGGGAGACACAGGGAGACACACTGAGACACAGGGAGACACACTGAGACACAGGGAGACACAGGGAGACACACTGAGACACGCGGAGACACGGGGAGACACACGGAGACGCGCTTCAACCTGCGTGTCCCCAGGAAACGGTGCTGAGGACTCTCCTAATGACTTAATGGAGCTAATTACCACCGATAAGACGTCCAATCAGTGCTCCGGCTTCCTGAAGGCTCTCGTTAGCAGCTAATTAAAGAACCAATCACAGCGGGGGGAGCGTTGCCACGGCGTCACAATCACAGAAGCAAAGATTAAAGACAAAGCAGCCGTCCTGAGCGACGCCTTCACACAACCCTGGTCACCTGACTTCGTGGGTCAGGTGACCAGAGAGGGTGCGAGTTGAAAACCCTCCGTTTTGTCTCCACAGCTGTTTGCGCTCCCCCCCCCCCCATCTTCAGGGGTAGCGTTCACGCGGCGTGGAGTCCTCTCTCGCTCAATCTGGGCGCCACGCTGGGACGGTTTAATTGCAGCTGCACCCTCGTGAGCGTGCGTGCACGTGCGCGTGCACGTGAGGGAGCAGAAGAAAGAGTGAAGGAGACCTCCTGAGAGTGTTCAAGGAGAAGCAGCGGGGCGTCGGGCCACCTTCCTCTCTCTTTTCCCCTCATTATTCCTCCTCCTCTTCGCTTTCCCGCCTGGCGTTCCTTCTCCCGCTCGCTCCTCGCCACCGATGCCCCCCCCCCACCTCGCGCCGCTGCATGCGAGACGATCATGTGACGTAGGCGCCGTGCACACGCGCCACTTCCTGTTGGCAGAGGGACACGCGGACGTTCGGCCGCAGCAGGTTCGACCTTAAAGACATCCCATAATGGAACGTTCCTCCGTAACCCCGTAGGTTCCCTTTGAATTCACTTGAACCCCCCCAACAGACGTGCCCCCCCCCATGTTTGCCTCCCTCATCCGCGGAGCCCCGCCCCCATCACGCCCGTGGAGGCTTCCTGTCAGAGCTCCTGCTCCTCACTCCTGCTGTCATCAGCTGTCAGATATCAAACGCTCCCCCTCCGGGGGGGGGGGGGGGGACAACCAGTGATGGAGGTGAGGGGCGGTACAAACGGGGGGGGGGGGGGGGCTCTCTCCATAACTCACGCGTGTTTCATGATGATGAAGCGGCGGCGTTTCCCAGCTAACGACAACAAAACACCGGCCTGATCCATCTATCTGTCAGGCCTGCCGTGACGTGCACGCTCCTGTGTGCGTGTGTGTGTGCGCGTGTGTGTGTGTGCGTGTGTGTGTGTGTGCGCGCGTGTGTGTGTGAGGGCTGCTAATGTCGTTTAATGTCGCCACATCGAGGACTTCCTGTTTGTCTCATGTCGAGAGTTTAGATGAGGATGGAGAGACATGATGAGAGAGATAAAGAGAGCTGAAGCAAAGGGTGTGGGAGGAGGGGGGAGGGGGCCCGTTAATCACCTCC
>JAPVLW010000109.1:0-20000 GCA_027382335.1 Takifugu ocellatus | reverse complement strand
TTCTTCTATCCTTCAACACGAGCATATTAGAGCAGCATTCCAGCTAATAAACGCCTGCACCGTGCACGTGTTCACACACACACACACACACACACACACACACACGAACAATAACACACACACACACACACACACACACACACATGTGCAAAGCAGCTGTGACAGATGTGTGTTTGTCACCAGAGAAAATGAATTCAGAATAGTTAGTGAATTAAGCAGGGAGATAATTGTTGCCTGGTTTCTGCAGCACAGAGCAGAACAGCACAGAACAGCACAGAGCAGAGCAGCACAGTACAGAGCAGAACAGCACAGTACAGAGCAGAGCAGTACAGAGCAGAGCAGTACAGAGCAGAGCAGTACAGAGCAGCACAGAACAGAGCAGAGCAGCACAGCACAGAGCAGCACAGTACAGAGCAGAGCAGTACAGAGCAGAGCAGTACAGAGCAGAGCAGTACAGAGCAGCACAGAACAGAGCAGAGCAGCACAGCACAGAGCAGCACAGTACAGAGCAGAGCAGTACAGAGCAGAGCAGTACAGAGCAGCACAGTACAGAGCAGAGCAGTACAGAGCAGCACAGTACAGAGCAGAACAGCACAGTACAGAGCAGAGCAGTACAGAGCAGCACAGTACAGCACAGAGCAGCGCAGCACAGAGCAGAACAGCACAGAACAGCACAGCACAGAGCAGCACAGCACAGAGCAGCACAGCACAGAGCAGCACAGACCCCCCCACAAACACTGACAGGAATAATAAAGACATCAGTCATAAAAATCCGACATGTTGTTAAAACAGCAGATGTGAGTTAACGAGCCCCCCCCTTGTTGCCCCCCCCTCCTTGTTGCCCCCCCCCCCCCCCCTTGTTGCCCCCCCCCCTCCTTGTTGCCCCCCCCAGCACTCTCCCGGTCCATTTGTCAGTGCGTCCTATTAGGTTTCCAAACAGCTTGTAACGACTGGTAATAAACAGCAGCAGAAAAGAAGCTAAATCAAGCGAGGAGGCGACAAAATGAGGCCTCGGGGGAGCCGGCAGCGCTCCAAACACACGCTAACCGCTAACGCTCGCGCACGCTGACGCTCGTGCACGCGCCGCTCTGACGCTGAAGAACTGCCAAACGCATCACGGACAGACGGTTTTCTGCTGCCGCTAACCAACAATGAGCGGAAGCGGCGGCGGACCGGGAGGCCGTTTCCTCCCGAAGATCAAAGCAGCCGTAAACTAGCATCTTTCTCCGGCGCCGCGACCTCTAAACTCCACTTCCTGTTACGTTCTCATGCTTAAAACACGGAGAGACGCCAAAGTTTAGGGTTTAGGCTTCAGGATCTGAGCCTGAAGGGACTGAAATGAGGTGGGCGGAGTCTAAACCAAACTAGCAAACTAGCAAACGCGCTACAGTTTTCGGTGGAATATTTCGCCACTGGCTAATGTTCCATCCGTACAGAAACTAGCCAAACGCGTGTGGCGACAGTTTCCATAAACTTGTATTTGCTCGCTCCTGATTCTTATTCCTATTCCTCTTCCTCTTCTCCTCCCTCCAACCCTCCGTGGTCCCATCCCTCATCCCTTCATCTTCCGTCCCTCCTTCCCTCTGGTGTCATGGCTCGCTAGCTCCAGGTGGTGGGGGAGGAAGGGAAGACCGTGGCGGGGGTTGGGGGGGTTGGGGGTGGTGCTGTCATCTGTTCTCGCGTCCGAATTCAAGATCAACATCCTTTTTGAACAGCAACTACAAAAACAGCGAGTACGCTAGAGATGTTAGCTAGTTAGCTACTTCATTCTGCTCGATTTTAAAAGGCTGTTTATGCTAAAAGCTGAGTTATTTTCTTCCTCTTACATCTCTCAGTCCTTCGCTAGCTGGTTGTTTGTTGCCTGCTCTCCGAGCACGATTCAACGAGAATTCGGACAGAGACCGAATGTTGTGATGACGCAGCCAAGCCGCGGCTAGAACCACGGTTTTGTGCTACCTGTACCTGTTTGGACGCTAACTTTGCTCTTAAAGGGGCTATTTTGGGAATGTAGCGTAATCCTTACAACTCTGATGGTGATGAACAGCTTGAACGTATCGTGTAGCTAGCGTGAGCCATGCTAGGCTACGCGCCACCAAATGAAGGAGGCGAGAGGACGCAGCCCTGCGGAGCTCCGCCAGAGGAACCAGAGCTCAGAACCAATCAGGCCCAAGCTCCTCAACAGTGAGGACGGGTCAAGAAAAACAAGAGGTGCAAAGGTCTCGTGATGTGACCCCACCACGATGGGGGGGGAAGGGGGGGGGGCAAGAAGACCTGCAGGAAGTGACGCAAGAGCGCCACCAGGGGGCGCAATGGTCAGGAGCCGGGTCGTCCAGGTGTAATCCTGCGGAAGAGCAGCCGTGTTGCTGGTTGCTGCCTCCCTCACACACACACACACGCACGCACACACACGCACGCACGCACGCACACGCACGCACACACACACGCACACACACGCGCACACACACACACACACACACACACACCAGCCACATTATCAACCTCTGCTGACTCCAAAAGCTTCTTAACCGCCTCATTAAGTCCTCAGTGACACGGGAACGGCCCGCGCACACGTGCACGCAGCTCAGAGTGAGTGTGCACGCATGTGGAAGAGCAGGGGCGCGTCCCAGCCCCGGGACCCCCCCGGACCCTGGGGCCCCCAGACCCCGGGACCCCCCCGGACCCTGGGGCCCCCGGACCAACCACTAGTGGAACCAGTAAAGCTGTGGACACCATCAGCCACTAACAGTCATGCTAACATCACACGATGCCCTTTTGATGTGGGTAACAGAAGACAAGTGCCTGGACCTCATGCTAATGTGCTAATCACACACACACACGCACACACACACACACGCACGCACACACACACACACGCACGCACACACACACGCACGCACACACACACGCACGCACACTCACCGATCATGTGATTGGCCACGTGGATCTGGATCTCGCGCTCCGTCTCGAAGGTCATCTGACATTTGATGCACTGGTAGGTCTTCTTCTGCGGGATCAAAGACAACAGCAACAGCTTTGATGTCTGTCTGGCTGCAGAGCCACATCCTGGTTCCCAGGTCAGGGCAGGACGGCGCCGCCCTGAAGCTCCTCCCCCTGTCTCACCTTGGGGGCAGGCACGCCCTCGGACTTCTTCCCCGCCGCGCTGCTCTCGGCGCCGACCTCCGGGTGGTCCGTCTGCACGTGGCTCTCTAAATCCTCCTGGCTCTCGAACTTCACGCCGCACTCCGGACACTTGAGCGGCGTCCCGACCTTGTCGCCCTGCGGGTCCCCGGGCAGGCTGGCCCCGCCCCCCTGGGTGGGGCTCTGGCTGTTGATGCCCCTGGTGTGAGGGAGATCACATGTTCATCTGGATGCAACCAGGTTTTCTGGTGGGTTCTGGTCACGCCGGCGTCCCGGCCGGGAGGGAAGCTCCGCCCCTCCCGGAGGGAAGCCCCGCCCCTCCCGGCCGGGACGCCGGCGTACGACCCGGAGCCGTACCTGCTCATGCAGCCGGCGCAGAGGCCGTAGGGCAGCCCGTTGACGTCCAGCTTCACCATCTCGCTCTTGTTCTTGAACTCCTTCAGACAGAAGGCGCATTTGTACAGCTTGTGTTGCTGCAGCTGTCCGTTGGGAGAGGAGGAGGCGGAGCCGGTTCCTCCGCCCCCAACGCCATTCCCGCCCGGTCCGGACCCGGAGGAGAGCTTCTGCATGTGGAAGGTTCCGTGGATCTTCAGCTCCAGGGTGGAGGTGACGGTCTGCATGCAGACCACGCAGCGGAAGCCGGTGAGGGAGTTGCGGAGGTCGGGATGCATCTGGCAATGCTCGATGAACTCCTCCTCGCTCTGCAGCGGCATCTTACAGATCCGGCACGTTCCCGTGTCCAGACTCTTACTGTGGGTCACCTGGACACAACCCAGACCCACAGATCAAGTCCGCCCCTGAAGCTAACGCGCCGCGGTCACCGGAGCAGGAAGTGGGGAGCAGGAAGCAGGAAGTGGGGAGCAGGAAGCAGGAAGTAGGGAGCAGGAAGCAGGAAGTGGGGAGCAGGAAGCAGGAAGTAGGGAGCAGGAAGCAGGGAGCGGGAAGCAGGGAGCAGAAAGTGGGGAGTGGGAAGCAGGAAGTGGGGAGCAGGAAGTAGGGAGCAGGGAGCAGGGAGCGGGGAGCAGGAAGCAGGGAGCAGGAAGTAGGAAGCAGGGAGCAGGGAGTGGGGAGCAGGAAGCAGGGAGCAGGAAGTGGGAAGCGGGGAGCAGGAAGTGGGGAGCAGGAAGTGGGGAGCGGGGAGCCGAAAGCGGGAAGCAGGAAGTGGGAAGCAGGGAGCAGGAAGCAGGGAGTGGAAAGCAGGGAGCAGGAAGTGGGGAGCAGGAAGTAGGAAGTGGAAAGCAGGGAGCAGGAAGCAGGGAGCGGGAAGTGGGAAGCAGGAAGTGGGGAGCAGGAAGCAAGAAGCGGGAAGCAGGAAGTGGGGAGCAGGAAGCAAGAAGCGGGAAGCAGGAAGTGGGGAGCAGGAAGTGGGGAGCAGGACGAGGGAAGCAGGAAGCCGAAAGTGGGGAGCAGGAAGTGGGGAGCAGGAAGTAGGAAGTGGAAAGCAGGAAGCTGGAAGCGGGGAGCAGGAAGCAGGAAGCAGGGAGCAGGAAGCAGGGAGTGGAAAGCAGGAAGTGGGAAGCAGGGAGCACGAAGCAGGAAGCGGGCAGCAGGAAGCAGGAAGTAGGGAGCGGGAAGGAGGAAGTGGGGAGCAGGAATTGGGGAGCAGGGAGCCGGAAGTGGGAAGCAGGAAGTGGGAAGCAGGGAGCACGAAGCAGGAAGCGGGGAGCAGGAAGCGGGCAGCAGGAAGTGGGCGTACCTTGTGTTCGGTGAGCGTGAGCAGCGAGGGGAAGCGCTCGCCACAGATGGGACACATGTAGTGCTTGGCGGGGCCGCGGTGCGTCTGGGCGTGCTCGCGGAGGCCGTTCTCCGAGAAGAAGGTTCTGGAGCAGACGTTGCATTTGTGGTTCCCTTTGATGAAGTCTGCCTTCTTCTTGCGGGAGCCTGCGGGGTCACACACGCGTCGCAGGGGGAGGGTTATTACAGCGTTATTACACGCTGGGATAACCCTCCCGGGGGCGGGGCTTACCGGCGTCGTCTTCTCCCGGTCGGATGTTGTGGTCGCGCAGCCGGTGGTTCTGCAGGAGCGACTCCATGGTGTAGGCGGCGCCGCAGATGTCGCAGGCGTACATGGGCTCGGCGGTGTCCACCTCCTCCTCGCCGCCGCTGGCCTCGTGGCTGTTGGCGTTCTCCCCCCCCTGCGCGGCCCCTCCCTTCAGCAGCATGTTCTGAAGGTCGGCCTGTTCGGCGGCGGCCACCGTCGACCTGTCAGCTCCTCCCACGCCGCCGCCGCTGCCGCCCGCCGCTCCGCCTCGCTTGGACGACTGCGCCAGCCCGTTGGGCGTCCCGTTCTGACTGCCGCCGCCGCCGCCGCCGTTGCCGGTGACGGCGGCGCCGTCGAAGACGCAGTGCTTGTCCCGCAGGTGGCGCTCCAGCAGCGACAGCGTGTGCACGGCCTTCCCGCAGAAGCGGCAGGTGAACTTCTTGCTGTGCGTGGTGATGTGACACTGCAGCTCCACCTCGGTCCCGAAGGTCTCGCCGCAGAAGATGCACTTCCTGGTTTTGAGCCCTGCGGCACAAGAAGCCCGTTACACCCGGGACCCGCAGGCGTGTCCCGGGTGTAACGGGACGCGCCTCACCTGCTCCGAGGCCGCCGGGGAGGCCGGGTCTCTGGGCCAGGTGGTTGAGCTTGACGTGCAGCTGCAGGTCCGTCTCCTTCCTGAAGTCCCAGGCGCAGGCGGTGCAGCGGAACAGCTTCTTCTCGTTGCTGTGCTTGACGGCGAGATGCACCTGAGGTGGGAGGAGAGCCGACAGGTGAGGCGAGGCGTCACGCGGGACGGAGGCTCGGGGTGTGTGGGCGTCGCGCCGGGGTCACCTGTATGGACACCTTGGAGTCAAAGACCTCCTGGCAGAGCGTGCAGTGGTAGAGGACAAAGGTGTGCATGTCCAGCAGGTGTTTCTGGAGGTCGTCCACGGACGAGAACTGCTTGTCGCAGCTCTCGCACACGTACTGGGTGGAGGTGGTGGTGAAGTGCATGGTCAGGTGTTGCAGCAGGGCATCCTGGGACTCGAAGTCCTCCTTGTTGCACTGTGGGCAGGACTGGCGCCGCAGCAGCATCTGCAGGTGGGACTTCAGGTGCGTCTGGAACGCCTCAAAACTGGCGAAGCGCAAGTCGCACTGGTTGCACGGGTAGTCCCCGTTACTCCCCGCCGAGGGCGTGGAGTCCCCCCCCAGCCGGTGCCGCTTCGGGGAGGAGATCTCCACGTCGGAGGAGGCGGGGCTTAGGTCGGCGACCTTGGCCTGCCGCTTGTTGTTGGCCAGCGGGATGTTCTTGTGGTTCTCCTTGATGTGCTTGGTGAGCTTGAGGAGTGAGCCGAAGATAGGAGAGTTGGTGCAGTAAGGGCAAGAGTAAACCTGGACATGAACAGCGGCTCTTTACTCCTGGGGTCATCACACACGAGATGGAACAGACACAACCACAGAGGCGGAGGGAGGGGGGAGGGGCAACCTGCGCCCGCGCCGCTGGCGACGCAGCAACCGTGTGTGGCGGCGCCCAGGGCAGCGGCGCCGCCGCCTGCCTGGGCGCCCCTCACACCTCACATGGACGACTCACCTCCATGAAGGACTGCGAGGCCGCCTGGAGCACCGGGGACTCCAGCTTGGCCGCCGATCCCGCGGATGCGGCTCCGCCCCCGACGGCCGAGGCGCAGTGCGTCTGCTGGATGTGCTCCGTCAGCGAGGACTCGGTCAGGAAGCCCATGGAGCACTGGTTGCAGAAGAAGGCGTGGTTTCCTTCTGCGGGGGAGACGTGACGCCGTCAACAACAACACGACTTCCTGCCGCCCGCGCCACGTCCGCCCTACCTAAGGTGGTGGAACCGGCCATGATGGCGCCCGGCAGGCAGTGGGACACCCGGATGTGCTCCTGCAGGGAGTTGATGTCTCCGAACATGTCTGGACAGTAGTTGCAGTGGAACGCCGTGACGTTGGCGAACTGCAGCAGGGGGAACGCCGCTCCCGCCGCCGCGCCCACGCCCACGCCGCCGCCGCCGCGGTGGGCCTTGCGCACGTGCTCGTTGAGGTTGTAGAGCGTGGGCAGCGTGTCCAGGCACATGTGGCACGTGTGGCTCTGCTGCGGCTTGTCCGCGTGGATGGTCTTCAGGTGGATCTCCAGCACGGCCAAACTCTGGAAGTCCCTCTTGGAGCAGTACGGACACGAGTACGTCGCCTTGCCCCAGATCCCCCCCCCGTCTGTGGGGACGCAAACCGCCACATCAGGGGCTGCTACAGCGGGACACCAGGACGGACCGGCACCGCTCTCACCTGCTCCGGGCTGGGCCACGCCCATCACCAGCTCCTCCGCAGACTCCGCCCCTCTCCTGCGGCTCCGCTCCAGGCAGTGGGCGGGCTTCAGGGTGGAGTCCGGCGTGGAGCCCCTCTCCAGGCTGGCGCTGGAGTCCGGCGTGGCCGAGCTCATGGAGGCCACGCTGCCCAGCGCCGGGTCCGGGCTGGTGGCGCTGTGGTTGGAGGAGTCGGGCTGGCGATGGCTGTCCAGGTGGCAGTAGACGTCCTCCACGGACGGGAAGTGTTCGGAGCAGACGGGACACCTGCGGAGACACGGGAGCGCGTCTGACGTGCTGCTGCGGGGAGGCGCCCGGCGAGGGGCGTGGCTCTACCTGTGCTTGCGGTTGGCGTGCTGCGTCTCGATGTGCGCGAGGAGGGAGGCCTCGTCCAGGAAGATGTCGGGACAGTGGATGCACTGCAGGTCGGCCCGGTCGGAAAGCTGCGGGTGCCGGGTCAGGACGTGCTTCTCCAGCTCGTCCGTCTGGCTGAACGTCTCCTCGCAGTAGTCGCACATGTACAGGTCCTGCTCCAGCTCCGCCTCGCCGCCCGCCCCCTTCCTGCCCCCGTCCCGCTCGCTCCTCAGGGCCAGGTGCTCCCGGTTCTTGCGGTGAGCCTGCGGCGGTCGGGGGAAAAAAACGGAGCTGATTTGGGAAGCGCGCGGAATAAAACGCCGACGTTTACCTGCATGTGGCTCTGCAGCGAGGAGGTGGAGGAGAAGCCCCGTTTACATACGCTGCACTTGAAGGGTTTGCTGGAGCTGCAGGCGAGAGGAGACGTTAGCGGTGGCGGCTGGGGGCGTGTCCCGTGGTCAGGGGGCGTGGCCATGGGCAGGGGGCGTGTCCCCGTGGCCGGATCAGGGGGGATTACCTGTGTGTCTTCAGGTGGATCTTCAGGTGATCGGAGCGGGAGAAGGCAGCTTCACACTCCTGACAGCTGTACTTCTTGTCGCCTGTATCGGGGAAAACGACGGCTGAGATCAGCAACGGCGGCGGCGGCGGCGGCGTGCGCCTACAGGCCGGCCCGGCTCCTCTACCTGTGTGCAGCTTGACGTGGCGGTCCCGGCTGCGCTTGTGCTTGAACAGACGGCTGCAGAAGGTACATTTGAAAGGCAGCTTGTCGCTGTGGATCTGCTCGTGGCGCTTCAGGTAGCTCAGACGGCTGCGGAGAGAGAACGCGGCTGACGTTAGCTTAGCATCAGCGGCGGCGCGCGCTGGCAGGAAGCGCGGCTCCCGGAGGAAGCTAACTGCTAACGCAAAAACAAAGGTGCTTTGAAAACGGGGCCTGGGGGGTTTGTACCTGAAAGACTTGTCACAGAACTGACACGGGTACGGAAGCCCCGCCCCTCCCTCCTCCTCGCCGCCGGTGGCCATGCCAAGATCACAGCAGCCGTCTGGCATCTGCGAAGGGGACGCCACATCCTTACTGGAGGGCGAGGACGGGACCCAGGACAGTCCCGCCGGGTCATCGTCACCATCTGACAGACAAAGAGGGACAGACGCATGTTGGACTGGGACGGCAAGAGGACGCGGACTGGTTAAACTGGGAGAGTGTGGAAAAGAGAGAGAGAGGATAGAGAGACAGAGGAAGAGAGAGAGAGGATAGAGAGACAGAGGAAGAGAGAGAGAGGGGCAGAGGAAGAGAGAGAGAGGTTAGAGAGATAGAGGAAGAGAGAGAGAGGGAAAGAGGAAAAGAGAGAGAGAGGGACAGAGGAAGAGAGAGAGAGAAGATAGAGAGACAGAGGAAGAGAGAGAGGGACAGAGATAGAGAGACAGAGGAAAAGAGAGAGAGGGAAAGAGGCATGTTGGACTGGGACGGCAAGAGGACATGGACTGGTTAAACTGGGAGAGTGTGGAAAAGAGAGAGAGAGAGAGAGAGAGAGAGGGACAGAGGAAGAGAGAGAGAGAAGATAGAGAGACACAGGAAGAGAGAGAGCGGGGCAGAGGAAGAGAGAGAGAGAGGGACAGAGAGGAAGAGAGACAGAGGATAGAGAGACAGAGGAAAAGAGAGAGAGGGACAGAGGAAAAGGGAGAGGGACAGAGAGGAAAAGAGAGAGAGGATAGAGAGACAGAGGAAAAGAGAGAGAGGGACAGAGGAAAAGAGAGAGAGGATAGAGAGACAGAGGAAAAGAGAGAGAGGGACAGAGGAAAAGGGAGAGGGACAGAGGAAAAGAGAGAGGGACAGAGAGGAAAAGAGAGAGAGGATAGAGAGACAGAGGAAAAGAGAGAGAGGGACAGAGGAAAAGAGAGAGAGGATAGAGAGACAGAGGAAAAGAGAGAGAGGGACAGAGGAAAAGAGAGAGGGACAGAGGAAAAGAGAGAGGGACAGAGAGGAAAAGAGAGAGGGACAGAGAGGAAAAGAGAGAGGGACAGAGAGGAAAAGAGAGAGGGACAGAGGAAGAGAGAGAGAGAGGAAAAGAGAGAGAGGGACAGAGGAAGAGAGAGAGAGACGGACAGAGAGGAAAAGAGAGAGGGACAGAGAGGAAAAGAGAGAGAGAGGAAAAGAGAGAGAGAGAGACGGACAGAGAGGAAAAGAGAGGGAGAGAGAGGATAGAGAGGGAGAGAGAGGGAGACTGGCAGCAACATCTAAATAAAAAGCTCCAAGAACTCTGAATCCCCGGCGGAGCGCAGAAATAAGGACAGAGTGTATTTTCTCTCCCTCCAGCCTCCCTCGTTCCCTCCGTCACCTCCCTCCCACCCCTCCATCCGTCCCCCTGGACCATAGATCCGCCTCATCATATTTTCATTAGGGTCTTGGCAGATTGAAATGTTGGGGAAGCGATTAGGAGGATGTGTGGAGCGGCGCCACGGCAACGTTTGCTCTCTTTCCTGCCGTGCGGGAGCGCCATCCCCGTTTACACGCCCGACCTTCCCGTCCGGTTTTCCATAAAAACTCCTCAACTCCGGAGTGGCGAGAGGCACCAGAGGGGGTCTGGAGAACATTCTGCATTGTTCCTTTGGTCTCTGCACCCTCGGAGGAGAAGAACAGCACAGCTGGTTCACATGTGCCTGGAGAAACCAGCCAATCAGGAGAGAGAAGGCCCCGCCCCCTCGGCTTTAATCTGATGGATCAACTAGGCCAGTACCAGATCAAAGAGAGGACAGGAAGCAGAGGACAGGGACGCTTCCTCGGGACCGTTTTAGCACGCTCGCTAATGCCTCGTCCACAACTGTGTGTGTGTGTGTGTGTGTGTGTGTGTGTGTGTGTGTGGGGGATGAGCAAATGTGGCTCTGCAGGAGGTCCATGTTCAAAAGATGGTTAAAGTGTCTGACTTTAATATAAAAATAAAGGAGGGGAAGAGGAGCGCAGCTCTCCGTGCTACGAGTGCATGAGAGGACGGAGGAAAACAACAAACAACCAACAACAAACATCCTGTGGACAAGTGGACAATAACACTTATAACAGCTAGCGGTGGCATTAGCATGCCGCTGCTAATGGGAGCGCTAATATCAATAGCTTTAGGGCGCTCTCTCCTTATGGTTGGACAACAACATGCTAGCTGTCTCAGCGACGTTAATGGCCGGGTTGAGACGGCCCGCCCAGAGCCAGAACCGGACCGCTAGCGGCCCTGATTCTGACTGCAGACCAACCGGCGCCGCCAGAGGACACGCCCGGCGTCCCAGCTGGAGGACCAACGGACGCGTCTCAGGCGTGACTCTGGAAGAAAGGCGGCGTTCTTCAGGGCTGGGGCGCCGCTCCGACTCGTGTGGATCACGTCAGATTAGCTCGGTCACGTGGCAGAGTTAAGGGGTGAAGGGAAAAAAGGCGGAACAAGCGGGACAATCGGGATAAGTGAGTGGGAGAAATCACTTTTGGGAAGGGGGGGGTGTTGGGAAAGAAGGGGAGGAGAGATTAGTGTCATTAAAGAGCGCTAATCCTCTGACTAGCGTGGCTGGCGCTAAAATGGAGGATCACACGGCTTTTTAACGGCGCCTTTGTCGGCGGCCACGAGGGGGCCCGGCAAGACAAGGCCGGATGGCGGACTGGGAGAAACTGCTGGGCGGGGGGGGGGGGGGGGGCGAGGAAAATTTCAATGAAAAGTTCAATTAGAGAAGAATCCTCGGGAGAGGATGAGGAGGACGGACGGCTGAGGGACGAGGACGGGAGAGAGGGGCCAAGAGGAGACAGTTCTTTTGGGGGGGGGGGGCGACACGGCCCCCCCTTCATTTGGAAAACAAACGAGCGGAGCGGAGCGGCCGACCACAGGGCCTCGGCAGCACGGCTCTCCCTCCGCCATCCTTCATCCTCCTCTCCGCCCCCAGCATCCCTCCATCCCTCCCTCCGCCCGCTTTCATGTTGTCCCTCATTATAGCGCCGACGCCCGCCCCCCCCCCCCCCCCGTCCCTCCGTCCGTCCGACAGCCTCTCCCCCGCCGGCGCCGGCCTTCACCCCCGCGGCTCGGCCTGGACGGGACCGAGGGAGGCCACGGGGAGGAGGAGGAGCATTCCAGATGGACAGATGAGGCCGGGGTGAGGAACAACAAACAGGAGCAGGGAGATCCAAACGGAGCGCCGAGCGGACCCGGAATAACGGAGGGACGGCGTCCCTCTAATAATCCAGACATGTGGCATGTGGAGGACGCGGGCTCTAATGAAGAGACTCACACGCTGGTCCCGCTGTCTTTATGTCTCGCCCCCCCCCCCCCCCCCCGTCCAAACTCCGGAACTCCGGAATGACTGAGGGAAACACATCAAAGCAGCATCAAAGGCCAAAACTTTAGCAGCAGTTGTCGTCTGTTCGGCGCACGTGCTGTCATTAATGGACAGGAAGTGACCTCACCGGCGTAGCGTCCTGGCGGGTTAGCGTCGTCGGGATTGGACCCCCGAGCGGAACCAAGACACAGAAACTAACATGTCTACATTCAGTTACGGGCAAAAAACACGTAACGCATCGCGTAAAACATCACGTAGACGTAGCGAGCGCGTAGCTTTGATCCCACGTTTACACGCCGGCTGTCGGAAGAGTTGCGGAAAAGAAAGAGATTGAAATGCGATAATGGACGGAGAGAAGAACAGCTCCATTAGTTCTCTGTGGAGGAGAGCGCCGGCTAGCGCTGCTAACAGGGATGCTATCTGTGTGGGGGGGCTTCTGCTTTGATGTGTGAATCAGAGGAGCTCAGCTGGTAGCAGCAAAAAGGTTCCAGCTCCCAGAGCTGCTGCAGAGGAATCTGAACCACGTTTACCTTCACGCACGTGCACGCGCACGTGCACGACGCCTGAGCCCAGACCTTTCAGGGATTAGACACTTAGCCACAAAGCACCCAAAACCGGTTTATCAAAGGTCACGTCGGGGTCAACGAGAGGAAGAACCCCGAGGAACGCCAACGCCACCACGTTAGCAGCAGAGCGATGCTAACGCTAGCACTCACAGCTACATCCTGGGGCGTCAACCAGCCCAATTTGTCACCTTCCCATCATTCCCAGTTAGCATGAGCGGCTCCCTTTGGCCACCATCTATCCCAGGATCCAGCCCAGACCTTCAGCCTTCCCTCCTCTCCTGCCATCATCCCTCCCTCCACAGCTCCCCAGGCCCCTTCCAAAGCCCTCCGGCTACCCTCCCCACACACACACACACACACACACGCACACACACTCTCTATCCATAGGGGGCAGAAAAACAACCTCCACCCTCGGAGCTCTGGGCGCACGCTCGCTCTGATTCTCTCACACGGACTCAGAACCACTTTCTGAAAACGAGGCTCCGGTTTCGATGGTTCCAACAGCGTCCGCGTGACCATCTTGACGGTAACAAGTGTCACAACAAACACCGGAGCCTAAAATCCGGACAGGCTCCGGCTCCCGGCCCGGCAGCCCGAAGCCACGAGAGCCGTCCCAGCTGGAGGATCACTGGATCACGTCGGCATGACAACAAGTCAACAGCTTCCAGCAACTGTGAAATGTGAGCCGAGCGTGTGGTCAGCTGTGGTAGCAGAGGGCTGCCGAGGGAACGCCGCCACGGTGGGGGCCCAGACGACCCACAATCCTTTGCTGCCCCCCCCCCCCGCGGCTCACATGGGACGGGATGCAGCCTGACTGTAGGGGACTGGCAGGAGGGACGATACAGCCGTCCGTCTGGGTCACGATGCATCGACCCCCCCCCCCCCACTCACACACACACACGCACACACTCACGCACATGCGCACACACACACTCGCGCACGTGCAGGGGGGGCTATGGGGACCCTCACCTTCTGCCCTGGGAATGTGTCCGCCTGCTTTAGGCGCCAACTGCTCCATATGGGCAGTGTGTGTGTGTGTGTGTGTGTGCGCGCGCGTGTGCGCGTGCACGTGTGTTTGGGGGCAGAAGGTTATGAGCAGGGGGCTACGATGGGGGGGGCAGTGAGCTGGAGGATCCTGTCCCTATATTGGTTCCTGCTCCGTGTTGCAGTGACCCTTCAGCAGGTTAGGGGGCGCTCACGAGCTGATTACTGGAGGACAGAAACGTTCCTCCAGCCCGGAACGTTCTGACCTCAGCAGAGTCGCAGCCACTCGGACCCGGTCCGGTCCGATGACCTTTGACCTTTGCCTCAAGTCTGATGCAGCGCAAGTGCAGCGCCATCAGGTGGCTGCTCCTGGAAACTGGTGCATCTCCACCCTCGCCGTCTGTTGAGGGTCAGGCGTCCGCGCACGTGGAAGGTAAACAACAAGGACGAGCCAATGCACACACACGCACGCGCACACGCACAACAGTGTTCTGTCCTTGTGTGCACGCTGCCGGCGATGTTATTTATAGGAATGAGGTTTGCTGGACTGACAGTCCGCTCGCTAACCTAGAAACACACTCACCTGACACTCGCTCTGTCTCTCACACACTCTTCTAGTGAGTGTGTGTGTGTGTGTGTGTGTGTGTGTGTGTGTGTGTGTGTGTGTGTGTGTGTGTGTGTGATGCGGTACTCTGACGTGCTGCCGTGTGTCTCATGCTAAATTCATGCAACGTGATGAACGTATCCATTGTTAGCAACCTTCAGCTGAGTGGGGGCGTGGCCATAAACAGGTCCATCAGAGCCAGGTCCATCAGAGCCAGGTCCATCAGAACCAGGTCCATCAGAGCCAGGTCCATCAGAGCCAGGTCCATCAGAGCCAGGTCCGTCAGAACCAGGTTCAGAGCAGAGCAAATACTCCACTGAAAGTCTACTGGGAAAATATCATCTACCGGCTTCCAGGAGGCGGAGCTGAGTGTGGAAAATGATGGCGGTCCTGGGGGAGGGTCTGGTGCCCAGGGGGGGTCCAGGAGCAAGCTGCGAGAGGTGGGTACCTCCTACCCACCGCTCCCCTGCCCTCCCTTCCCTTCTGGAGAACGGCATCCTGGACGGCCCCCTTCTCCGAGATCCTAACCCCCCATGAGAGGAACACACACACACACAGAGCGGAGCGCGGTCCCTGGGGGGGGCAGAGTAGAGCAGAACACCTGGACCTGCCATTAGTGACACACTCAGGGATTACAGGCACAGACGGCGAGAGAGAGAGAGAGAGAGAGACGGAGCTCTGGGGTCCACGTGCACGACATCTGTGCAGGAAGCAACATTCATGAATGTGCACACACACACACACGCACACCCACACGCACACACACACACACACACCCACACGCACACACACACACGTGCAAGCGGCAGCAAAGGGCCGCAGCATGGAGCTGTTTAGACTCACGGCCTTAAAGATCTAAAAGATGCTCAAATATCCCCAAATGACTGCGAAGGGTTACACCTGCGGCACAGGTAGACAGGCTACGCCCACAGGTAGACAGGCTACGCCCACAGGTAGACAGGCTAAGCACAGGTAGACAGGCTAAGCCCACAGGTAGACAGGCTACGCCCACAGGTAGACAGGCTACGCCCACAGGTAGACAGGCTAAGCACAGGTAGACAGGCTACGCCCACAGGTAGACAGGCTACGCACAGGTAGACAGGCTACGCCCACAGGTAGACAGGCTACGCCCACAGGTAGACAGGCTACGCACAGGTACACAGGCTACGCCCAGGTAGACAGGCTACACCCACAGGTAGACAGGCTACACCCACAGGTAGACAGGCTAAGCCCACAGGTAGACAGGCTACACCCACAGGTAGACAGGCTAAGCCCACAGGTAGACAGGCTACACCCACAGGTAGACAGGCTACGCCCACAGGTAGACAGGCTAAGCCCACAGGTAGACAGGCTACACCCACAGGTAGACAGGCTAAGCCCACAGGTAGACAGGCTACACCCACAGGTAGACAGGCTACGCCCAGGTAGACAGGCTACACCCACAGGTAGACAGGCTAAGCCCACAGGTAGACAGGCTACGCCCACAGGTAGACAGGCTACGCCCAGGTAGACAGGCTACGCCCACAGGTAGACAGGCTAAGCCCACAGGTAGACAGGCTACGCCCACAGGTAGACAGGCTAAGCACAGGTAGACAGGCTAAGCCCACAGGTAGACAGGCTAAGCCCACAGGTAGACAGGCTAAGCACAGGTAGACAGGCTACGCCCACAGGTAGACAGGCTACGCACAGGTAGACAGGCTAAGCACACAGGTAGACAGGCTACGCACAGGTACACAGGCTACGCCCAGGTAGACAGGCTACACCCACAGGTAGACAGGCTACACCCACAGGTAGACAGGCTACACCCACAGGTAGACAGGCTAAGCCCACAGGTAGACAGGCTACACCCACAGGTAGACAGGCTAAGCCCACAGGTAGACAGGCTACACCCACAGGTAGACAGGCTACGCCCACAGGTAGACAGGCTACGCCCACAGGTAGACAGGCTAAGCCCACAGGTAGACAGGCTACACCCACAGGTAGACAGGCTAAGCCCACAGGTAGACAGGCTACACCCACAGGTAGACAGGCTACGCCCAGGTAGACAGGCTACACCCACAGGTAGACAGGCTAAGCCCACAGGTAGACAGGCTACGCCCACAGGTAGACAGGCTACGCCCAGGTAGACAGGCTACGCCCACAGGTAGACAGGCTAAGCCCACAGGTAGACAGGCTACGCCCACAGGTAGACAGGCTACGCCCACAGGTAGACAGGCTACGCCCACAGGTAGACAGGCTAAGCCCACAGGTAGACAGGCTACGCCCACAGGTAGACAGGCTACGCTAGCTGCCTCAGGCATCCACCTGCCACCTACACCATGAGTGTGACGCGAGCTGGAAGAAGGTCAAGGTCAGAGAGGGGAGACAGAGAGGGGGGAGGGAGGAGGGAGGGGGGAGGGAAGGAGGGAGGAGGGAGGGAGGGAGGGAGGGAGGGAGGAGAGAGGGAGGGAGGGGGGTAAAAAGCAAAATGATGAACAAATGCCGTTTGTGAATGCTGAAGGTAAACAAAGAGAGTGAAGATTAAAAAGGCTCCTGTGTGAGAGAGACCACACAGTGGAGTGAGTGAGTGTGTGTGTGTGTGTGTGTGTGTGTGTGTGTGTGTGTGTGTGTGTGTGTGTGTGTGTGTGTGTGTGTGTGTGTGTGTCCTGGCGACATAAAACAGATCAAAAAGAAGAGAGGACAGCAGGGCAGAGAAGGAGAGAGACACAGAGAGAGACCAGGGGGTCTGGTAATTACAACCTACATCAGCCAAGCAGCACTCTGTGGGGGGGGGGGGGGGGGGGGGGGGGGGGGGGGTGAGTGTGTGTGGGTGTGTGAGTGAGTGAGTGTGTGGAATGAAGGGTTGGTTTATAGGAAGAGTGTCCCCCTCATTCTCCCTTCATGCCAACACAGCTCACAACTTATTACTGAAGGTCCAACTATGCATGACTTAAAAAGCAGCACACACACACACACACACACACACACACTTACACACACACACACACACACACACACACTTACACACAGACACACTTACACACACACACACACACTTACACACAGACACACTTACACACACACACACTTACACACAGACACACACCCAGATTTGAAGACAGTCAAATCTTCCACCTGTAGCTGAACACGCCCCTCCTTCCTAAGCTCCGCCCTTCTGTGGAGGAACACTAATGTACACACATGCCCCAAAATTAATTTAGACCACAGAATTCAATTAAAAGCCAATCTCAGGAGTTTTATTACATAGTGATGTTGGAAGCATTAACTTCGTTTTAGTAAAGTAAGAATAATTAACAGCTGGTGGGGAGGAGAGGAGGGGAGGAGAGGAGGAGAGGAGAGGAGAGGAGGAGAGGAGGGGAGAGGAGGAGAGGAGAGGAGAGGAGGAGAGAGGAGAGGAGAGGAGAGGAGAGGAGGAGAGGAGGAGAGGGTGAGAGGAGGAGAGGAGGGGAGAGGAGGAGAGGAGAGGAGAGGAGGAGAGGAGAGGAGAGGAGAGGAGAGGAGAGGAGAGGAGAGGGGGGAGAGGAGAGGAGAGGAGAGGAGGGGAGAGGAGGGGAGAGGGGAGAGGAGAGGAAGAGGAGGGGAGAGGAGAGGAGGGAGGAGAGGAGGGGAGGAGAGGAGGGGGAGGGGAGGGAAGGAGAGGGGAGGAGAGGAGGGAAGGAGAGGGGAGGAGAGGAGGGAAGGAGAGGAGAGGAGAGGAGAGGAGGAGAAGAGAGGAGAGGAGAGGAGGGGAGGAGAGGAGAGGAGGAGAGGAGGGGAGAGGAGAGGAGAGGAGGGGAAGAGGAGAGGAGAGGAGAGGAGAGGAGGGGAGAGGAGGAGAGGAGAGGAGATGAGAGGAGAGGAGGAGAGGAGAGGAGAGGAGAGGAGGGGAGAGGAGAGGAGAGGAGAGGAGGGAGAGGAGAGGAGAGGAGGGGAGAGGAGAGGAGGGGAGGAGAGGAGAGGGGAGAGGAGAGGAGAGGAGAGAGAGGGGAGAGGAGGAGGGGAGGGAAGGAGAGGAGAGGAGGAGAGGAGAGGAGGAGAAAGAGAGGAGTGGAGAGAGGAGGGGGAGAGGAGGAGGGGAGGAAGGAGAGGAGAGGAGGAGGGGAGGGAAGGAGAGGAGAGGAGAGGAGGAGAGGAGAGGAGAGGAGAGAGGAGGAGAGGAGGAGTGGAGAGGAGAGGAGAGGAGAGGAGGAGGGGAGAGGAGGAGAGGAGAGGAGGAGGGGAGAGGAGAGGAGAGAGGAGGAGAGGAGGAGGGGAGAGGAGGAGAGGAGAGGAGGAGGGGAGGAGGAGGAGGGGAGGAGCTAAAGGCTCGGTCGATGACGTATGTACGTGTTTGGCCCCTCGGTACCGTGTGAGTGCATCGGTACCGGTCCAGTTGAAAGAGGTGCGATTCATAACAGTGCACGTGACACGTGCACAGACGCGGCTCCATGCACAACACCCAACAGGAACTGGTCCCAGGGCTCTAGAGGGGGGGGGGGCGGTCCACTGGGATGGTGCTGTGAGGACCTCCAAGGTGGGAGAAGGGATCCCGTTTCACGGAGACCCCACGAAGAGTCATGTGACCTCCGTCCCCATGCGTGCGGTGCTCTTAGCCCCGCCTCCTCCCGTCACTTCCTGAGCGTGTTGCAGCAGAATTCCTGGCGCTCTGGTGGCGTCTCTGCTGGAACACCCCCACCTTATCAGTCAGCACGCAGCCCGCCCTCCCCAGCCCCCGCTCAGCTGTCACCGCCCCCCCCCACCACCCCGGCCCGTCTCCCAGGACCAACTCCCCGGCGCACACGCCAAATACCCACATTCACCGCAGACGCAGCCGCCGACAAATCTCCGGCTTCTGCGGCCGCTCACAATTTTATCTGCTCGCTCGCAGGCTCGAGGCTTGGCAGCTGACGGGGGGGGGGCAGATCCACTCAGCCCAACCCCCCCCCCCAATCAGCCCCAGTTTGGTCTCCTCAACAAAGTGGAACAGGGCCACAGCGCAGTGTTTCTTCCTGGGGGAGTTCATTACTCAGGCAGGTTGGTCCCTCTAGCTAGCAACCAGCCGGCGGCTGGGGTGAGGTCAGGTCAGTCAGCCGTAGACACACACACACACACACACACACACACACACAGAACCAGGGTGAGGACAGGAGTGATGATGGGTGCATGAGGACCCCCCCCCCACCCCCGTTTGTGCTGTTGTTTATCTGATCTGCTGCTGCCTCCTGACTTATTTAACTGTGTGTTTTCCAGCGTATTTGAGAAATGAAGAGCAGATCGGTTAATATTTCAAGACAGGCGCACTCAGAGAAACACGGGGAGAGGAGGGGAGGGAATACCCCAGGATGGAATTCTCTTGTTCCTTAACCCCAATTCTCAGATTCATTCCGGGCGCTGAAGCGTGCCTCAACACACACACACGCACGCACACACACACAGGAAATGGACTTGTTTGGACAGTTTCCGCTGATCTTCACCATCTAACGCGCTGCTTCGTTGTTGGTGACTGAAGTTCTGGAGCGCTCGGACCTCCTGCTGGACAAGCGGAGGGTCTGAGAGGGACGACGGCGGAATTCTTTGTGACAATAAACACATTGGTGAAAACAAAGGTTCGGACACTGCCCCCTCTGCTGGAGGGACAGCGGTACTGCACATGGATGGCGTTTCTTAAGGAGCCGCCAACATGGATGATGAGAACATGAATGATGAGAACATGAATGATGAGAACACGAATGATGAGAACACGAATGATGAGAACACGAATGATGAGAACACGGATGATTGAGAACATGAATGATGAGAACATGAATGATGAGAACATGG
>JAPVLW010000107.1:245000-257235 GCA_027382335.1 Takifugu ocellatus | reverse complement strand
AACCCTAACCCTAACCCTAACCCTAACCCTAACCCTAACCCTAACCCTAACCCTAACCCTAACCCTAACCCTAACCCTAACCCTAACCCTAACCCTAACCCTAACCCTAACCCTAACCCTAACCCTAACCCTAACCCTAACCCTAACCCTAACCCTAACCCTAACCCTAACCCTAACCCTAACCCTAACCCTAACCCTAACCCTAACCCTAACCCTAACCCTAACCCTAACCCTAACCCTAACCCTAACCCTAACCCTAACCCTAACCCTAACCCTAACCCTAACCCTAACCCTAACCCTAACCCTAACCCTAACCCTAACCCTAACCCTAACCCTAACCCTAACCCTAACCCTAACCCTAACCCTAACCCTAACCCTAACCCTAACCCTAACCCTAACCCTAACCCTAACCCTAACCCTAACCCTAACCCTAACCCTAACCCTAACCCTAACCCTAACCCTAACCCTAACCCTAACCCTAACCCTAACCCTAACCCTAACCCTAACCCTAACCCTAACCCTAACCCTAACCCTAACCCTAACCCTAACCCTAACCCTAACCCTAACCCTAACCCTAACCCTAACCCTAACCCTAACCCTAACCCTAACCCTAACCCTAACCCTAACCCTAACCCTAACCCTAACCCTAACCCTAACCCTAACCCTAACCCTAACCCTAACCCTAACCCTAACCCTAACCCTAACCCTAACCCTAACCCTAACCCTAACCCTAACCCTAACCCTAACCCTAACCCTAACCCTAACCCTAACCCTAACCCTAACCCTAACCCTAACCCTAACCCTAACCCTAACCCTAACCCTAACCCTAACCCTAACCCTAACCCTAACCCTAACCCTAACCCTAACCCTAACCCTAACCCTAACCCTAACCCTAACCCTAACCCTAACCCTAACCCTAACCCTAACCCTAACCCTAACCCTAACCCTAACCCTAACCCTAACCCTAACCCTAACCCTAACCCTAACCCTAACCCTAACCCTAACCCTAACCCTAACCCTAACCCTAACCCTAACCCTAACCCTAACCCTAACCCTAACCCTAACCCTAACCCTAACCCTAACCCTAACCCTAACCCTAACCCTAACCCTAACCCTAACCCTAACCCTAACCCTAACCCTAACCCTAACCCTAACCCTAACCCTAACCCTAACCCTAACCCTAACCCTAACCCTAACCCTAACCCTAACCCTAACCCTAACCCTAACCCTAACCCTAACCCTAACCCTAACCCTAACCCTAACCCTAACCCTAACCCTAACCCTAACCCTAACCCTAACCCTAACCCTAACCCTAACCCTAACCCTAACCCTAACCCTAACCCTAACCCTAACCCTAACCCTAACCCTAACCCTAACCCTAACCCTAACCCTAACCCTAACCCTAACCCTAACCCTAACCCTAACCCTAACCCTAACCCTAACCCTAACCCTAACCCTAACCCTAACCCTAACCCTAACCCTAACCCTAACCCTAACCCTAACCCTAACCCTAACCCTAACCCTAACCCTAACCCTAACCCTAACCCTAACCCTAACCCTAACCCTAACCCTAACCCTAACCCTAACCCTAACCCTAACCCTAACCCTAACCCTAACCCTAACCCTAACCCTAACCCTAACCCTAACCCTAACCCTAACCCTAACCCTAACCCTAACCCTAACCCTAACCCTAACCCTAACCCTAACCCTAACCCTAACCCTAACCCTAACCCTAACCCTAACCCTAACCCTAACCCTAACCCTAACCCTAACCCTAACCCTAACCCTAACCCTAACCCTAACCCTAACCCTAACCCTAACCCTAACCCTAACCCTAACCCTAACCCTAACCCTAACCCTAACCCTAACCCTAACCCTAACCCTAACCCTAACCCTAACCCTAACCCTAACCCTAACCCTAACCCTAACCCTAACCCTAACCCTAACCCTAACCCTAACCCTAACCCTAACCCTAACCCTAACCCTAACCCTAACCCTAACCCTAACCCTAACCCTAACCCTAACCCTAACCCTAACCCTAACCCTAACCCTAACCCTAACCCTAACCCTAACCCTAACCCTAACCCTAACCCTAACCCTAACCCTAACCCTAACCCTAACCCTAACCCTAACCCTAACCCTAACCCTAACCCTAACCCTAACCCTAACCCTAACCCTAACCCTAACCCTAACCCTAACCCTAACCCTAACCCTAACCCTAACCCTAACCCTAACCCTAACCCTAACCCTAACCCTAACCCTAACCCTAACCCTAACCCTAACCCTAACCCTAACCCTAACCCTAACCCTAACCCTAACCCTAACCCTAACCCTAACCCTAACCCTAACCCTAACCCTAACCCTAACCCTAACCCTAACCCTAACCCTAACCCTAACCCTAACCCTAACCCTAACCCTAACCCTAACCCTAACCCTAACCCTAACCCTAACCCTAACCCTAACCCTAACCCTAACCCTAACCCTAACCCTAACCCTAACCCTAACCCTAACCCTAACCCTAACCCTAACCCTAACCCTAACCCTAACCCTAACCCTAACCCTAACCCTAACCCTAACCCTAACCCTAACCCTAACCCTAACCCTAACCCTAACCCTAACCCTAACCCTAACCCTAACCCTAACCCTAACCCTAACCCTAACCCTAACCCTAACCCTAACCCTAACCCTAACCCTAACCCTAACCCTAACCCTAACCCTAACCCTAACCCTAACCCTAACCCTAACCCTAACCCTAACCCTAACCCTAACCCTAACCCTAACCCTAACCCTAACCCTAACCCTAACCCTAACCCTAACCCTAACCCTAACCCTAACCCTAACCCTAACCCTAACCCTAACCCTAACCCTAACCCTAACCCTAACCCTAACCCTAACCCTAACCCTAACCCTAACCCTAACCCTAACCCTAACCCTAACCCTAACCCTAACCCTAACCCTAACCCTAACCCTAACCCTAACCCTAACCCTAACCCTAACCCTAACCCTAACCCTAACCCTAACCCTAACCCTAACCCTAACCCTAACCCTAACCCTAACCCTAACCCTAACCCTAACCCTAACCCTAACCCTAACCCTAACCCTAACCCTAACCCTAACCCTAACCCTAACCCTAACCCTAACCCTAACCCTAACCCTAACCCTAACCCTAACCCTAACCCTAACCCTAACCCTAACCCTAACCCTAACCCTAACCCTAACCCTAACCCTAACCCTAACCCTAACCCTAACCCTAACCCTAACCCTAACCCTAACCCTAACCCTAACCCTAACCCTAACCCTAACCCTAACCCTAACCCTAACCCTAACCCTAACCCTAACCCTAACCCTAACCCTAACCCTAACCCTAACCCTAACCCTAACCCTAACCCTATACCCTAACCCTAACCCTAACCCTAACCCTAACCCTAACCCTAACCCTAACCCTAACCCTAACCCTAACCCTAACCCTAACCCTAACCCTAACCCTAACCCTAACCCTAACCCTAACCCTAACCCTAACCCTAACCCTAACCCTAACCCTAACCCTAACCCTAACCCTAACCCTAACCCTAACCCTAACCCTAACCCTAACCCTAACCCTAACCCTAACCCTAACCCTAACCCTAACCCTAACCCTAACCCTAACCCTAACCCTAACCCTAACCCTAACCCTAACCCTAACCCTAACCCTAACCCTAACCCTAACCCTAACCCTAACCCTAACCCTAACCCTAACCCTAACCCTAACCCTAACCCTAACCCTAACCCTAACCCTAACCCTAACCCTAACCCTAACCCTAACCCTAACCCTAACCCTAACCCTAACCCTAACCCTAACCCTAACCCTAACCCTAACCCTAACCCTAACCCTAACCCTAACCCTAACCCTAACCCTAACCCTAACCCTAACCCTAACCCTAACCCTAACCCTAACCCTAACCCTAACCCTAACCCTAACCCTAACCCTAACCCTAACCCTAACCCTAACCCTAACCCTAACCCTAACCCTAACCCTAACCCTAACCCTAACCCTAACCCTAACCCTAACCCTAACCCTAACCCTAACCCTAACCCTAACCCTAACCCTAACCCTAACCCTAACCCTAACCCTAACCCTAACCCTAACCCTAACCCTAACCCTAACCCTAACCCTAACCCTAACCCTAACCCTAACCCTAACCCTAACCCTAACCCTAACCCTAACCCTAACCCTAACCCTAACCCTAACCCTAACCCTAACCCTAACCCTAACCCTAACCCTAACCCTAACCCTAACCCTAACCCTAACCCTAACCCTAACCCTAACCCTAACCCTAACCCTAACCCTAACCCTAACCCTAACCCTAACCCTAACCCTAACCCTAACCCTAACCCTAACCCTAACCCTAACCCTAACCCTAACCCTAACCCTAACCCTAACCCTAACCCTAACCCTAACCCTAACCCTAACCCTAACCCTAACCCTAACCCTAACCCTAACCCTAACCCTAACCCTAACCCTAACCCTAACCCTAACCCTAACCCTAACCCTAACCCTAACCCTAACCCTAACCCTAACCCTAACCCTAACCCTAACCCTAACCCTAACCCTAACCCTAACCCTAACCCTAACCCTAACCCTAACCCTAACCCTAACCCTAACCCTAACCCTAACCCTAACCCTAACCCTAACCCTAACCCTAACCCTAACCCTAACCCTAACCCTAACCCTAACCCTAACCCTAACCCTAACCCTAACCCTAACCCTAACCCTAACCCTAACCCTAACCCTAACCCTAACCCTAACCCTAACCCTAACCCTAACCCTAACCCTAACCCTAACCCTAACCCTAACCCTAACCCTAACCCTAACCCTAACCCTAACCCTAACCCTAACCCTAACCCTAACCCTAACCCTAACCCTAACCCTAACCCTAACCCTAACCCTAACCCTAACCCTAACCCTAACCCTAACCCTAACCCTAACCCTAACCCTAACCCTAACCCTAACCCTAACCCTAACCCTAACCCTAACCCTAACCCTAACCCTAACCCTAACCCTAACCCTAACCCTAACCCTAACCCTAACCCTAACCCTAACCCTAACCCTAACCCTAACCCTAACCCTAACCCTAACCCTAACCCTAACCCTAACCCTAACCCTAACCCTAACCCTAACCCTAACCCTAACCCTAACCCTAACCCTAACCCTAACCCTAACCCTAACCCTAACCCTAACCCTAACCCTAACCCTAACCCTAACCCTAACCCTAACCCTAACCCTAACCCTAACCCTAACCCTAACCCTAACCCTAACCCTAACCCTAACCCTAACCCTAACCCTAACCCTAACCCTAACCCTAACCCTAACCCTAACCCTAACCCTAACCCTAACCCTAACCCTAACCCTAACCCTAACCCTAACCCTAACCCTAACCCTAACCCTAACCCTAACCCTAACCCTAACCCTAACCCTAACCCTAACCCTAACCCTAACCCTAACCCTAACCCTAACCCTAACCCTAACCCTAACCCTAACCCTAACCCTAACCCTAACCCTAACCCTAACCCTAACCCTAACCCTAACCCTAACCCTAACCCTAACCCTAACCCTAACCCTAACCCTAACCCTAACCCTAACCCTAACCCTAACCCTAACCCTAACCCTAACCCTAACCCTAACCCTAACCCTAACCCTAACCCTAACCCTAACCCTAACCCTAACCCTAACCCTAACCCTAACCCTAACCCTAACCCTAACCCTAACCCTAACCCTAACCCTAACCCTAACCCTAACCCTAACCCTAACCCTAACCCTAACCCTAACCCTAACCCTAACCCTAACCCTAACCCTAACCCTAACCCTAACCCTAACCCTAACCCTAACCCTAACCCTAACCCTAACCCTAACCCTAACCCTAACCCTAACCCTAACCCTAACCCTAACCCTAACCCTAACCCTAACCCTAACCCTAACCCTAACCCTAACCCTAACCCTAACCCTAACCCTAACCCTAACCCTAACCCTAACCCTAACCCTAACCCTAACCCTAACCCTAACCCTAACCCTAACCCTAACCCTAACCCTAACCCTAACCCTAACCCTAACCCTAACCCTAACCCTAACCCTAACCCTAACCCTAACCCTAACCCTAACCCTAACCCTAACCCTAACCCTAACCCTAACCCTAACCCTAACCCTAACCCTAACCCTAACCCTAACCCTAACCCTAACCCTAACCCTAACCCTAACCCTAACCCTAACCCTAACCCTAACCCTAACCCTAACCCTAACCCTAACCCTAACCCTAACCCTAACCCTAACCCTAACCCTAACCCTAACCCTAACCCTAACCCTAACCCTAACCCTAACCCTAACCCTAACCCTAACCCTAACCCTAACCCTAACCCTAACCCTAACCCTAACCCTAACCCTAACCCTAACCCTAACCCTAACCCTAACCCTAACCCTAACCCTAACCCTAACCCTAACCCTAACCCTAACCCTAACCCTAACCCTAACCCTAACCCTAACCCTAACCCTAACCCTAACCCTAACCCTAACCCTAACCCTAACCCTAACCCTAACCCTAACCCTAACCCTAACCCTAACCCTAACCCTAACCCTAACCCTAACCCTAACCCTAACCCTAACCCTAACCCTAACCCTAACCCTAACCCTAACCCTAACCCTAACCCTAACCCTAACCCTAACCCTAACCCTAACCCTAACCCTAACCCTAACCCTAACCCTAACCCTAACCCTAACCCTAACCCTAACCCTAACCCTAACCCTAACCCTAACCCTAACCCTAACCCTAACCCTAACCCTAACCCTAACCCTAACCCTAACCCTAACCCTAACCCTAACCCTAACCCTAACCCTAACCCTAACCCTAACCCTAACCCTAACCCTAACCCTAACCCTAACCCTAACCCTAACCCTAACCCTAACCCTAACCCTAACCCTAACCCTAACCCTAACCCTAACCCTAACCCTAACCCTAACCCTAACCCTAACCCTAACCCTAACCCTAACCCTAACCCTAACCCTAACCCTAACCCTAACCCTAACCCTAACCCTAACCCTAACCCTAACCCTAACCCTAACCCTAACCCTAACCCTAACCCTAACCCTAACCCTAACCCTAACCCTAACCCTAACCCTAACCCTAACCCTAACCCTAACCCTAACCCTAACCCTAACCCTAACCCTAACCCTAACCCTAACCCTAACCCTAACCCTAACCCTAACCCTAACCCTAACCCTAACCCTAACCCTAACCCTAACCCTAACCCTAACCCTAACCCTAACCCTAACCCTAACCCTAACCCTAACCCTAACCCTAACCCTAACCCTAACCCTAACCCTAACCCTAACCCTAACCCTAACCCTAACCCTAACCCTAACCCTAACCCTAACCCTAACCCTAACCCTAACCCTAACCCTAACCCTAACCCTAACCCTAACCCTAACCCTAACCCTAACCCTAACCCTAACCCTAACCCTAACCCTAACCCTAACCCTAACCCTAACCCTAACCCTAACCCTAACCCTAACCCTAACCCTAACCCTAACCCTAACCCTAACCCTAACCCTAACCCTAACCCTAACCCTAACCCTAACCCTAACCCTAACCCTAACCCTAACCCTAACCCTAACCCTAACCCTAACCCTAACCCTAACCCTAACCCTAACCCTAACCCTAACCCTAACCCTAACCCTAACCCTAACCCTAACCCTAACCCTAACCCTAACCCTAACCCTAACCCTAACCCTAACCCTAACCCTAACCCTAACCCTAACCCTAACCCTAACCCTAACCCTAACCCTAACCCTAACCCTAACCCTAACCCTAACCCTAACCCTAACCCTAACCCTAACCCTAACCCTAACCCTAACCCTAACCCTAACCCTAACCCTAACCCTAACCCTAACCCTAACCCTAACCCTAACCCTAACCCTAACCCTAACCCTAACCCTAACCCTAACCCTAACCCTAACCCTAACCCTAACCCTAACCCTAACCCTAACCCTAACCCTAACCCTAACCCTAACCCTAACCCTAACCCTAACCCTAACCCTAACCCTAACCCTAACCCTAACCCTAACCCTAACCCTAACCCTAACCCTAACCCTAACCCTAACCCTAACCCTAACCCTAACCCTAACCCTAACCCTAACCCTAACCCTAACCCTAACCCTAACCCTAACCCTAACCCTAACCCTAACCCTAACCCTAACCCTAACCCTAACCCTAACCCTAACCCTAACCCTAACCCTAACCCTAACCCTAACCCTAACCCTAACCCTAACCCTAACCCTAACCCTAACCCTAACCCTAACCCTAACCCTAACCCTAACCCTAACCCTAACCCTAACCCTAACCCTAACCCTAACCCTAACCCTAACCCTAACCCTAACCCTAACCCTAACCCTAACCCTAACCCTAACCCTAACCCTAACCCTAACCCTAACCCTAACCCTAACCCTAACCCTAACCCTAACCCTAACCCTAACCCTAACCCTAACCCTAACCCTAACCCTAACCCTAACCCTAACCCTAACCCTAACCCTAACCCTAACCCTAACCCTAACCCTAACCCTAACCCTAACCCTAACCCTAACCCTAACCCTAACCCTAACCCTAACCCTAACCCTAACCCTAACCCTAACCCTAACCCTAACCCTAACCCTAACCCTAACCCTAACCCTAACCCTAACCCTAACCCTAACCCTAACCCTAACCCTAACCCTAACCCTAACCCTAACCCTAACCCTAACCCTAACCCTAACCCTAACCCTAACCCTAACCCTAACCCTAACCCTAACCCTAACCCTAACCCTAACCCTAACCCTAACCCTAACCCTAACCCTAACCCTAACCCTAACCCTAACCCTAACCCTAACCCTAACCCTAACCCTAACCCTAACCCTAACCCTAACCCTAACCCTAACCCTAACCCTAACCCTAACCCTAACCCTAACCCTAACCCTAACCCTAACCCTAACCCTAACCCTAACCCTAACCCTAACCCTAACCCTAACCCTAACCCTAACCCTAACCCTAACCCTAACCCTAACCCTAACCCTAACCCTAACCCTAACCCTAACCCTAACCCTAACCCTAACCCTAACCCTAACCCTAACCCTAACCCTAACCCTAACCCTAACCCTAACCCTAACCCTAACCCTAACCCTAACCCTAACCCTAACCCTAACCCTAACCCTAACCCTAACCCTAACCCTAACCCTAACCCTAACCCTAACCCTAACCCTAACCCTAACCCTAACCCTAACCCTAACCCTAACCCTAACCCTAACCCTAACCCTAACCCTAACCCTAACCCTAACCCTAACCCTAACCCTAACCCTAACCCTAACCCTAACCCTAACCCTAACCCTAACCCTAACCCTAACCCTAACCCTAACCCTAACCCTAACCCTAACCCTAACCCTAACCCTAACCCTAACCCTAACCCTAACCCTAACCCTAACCCTAACCCTAACCCTAACCCTAACCCTAACCCTAACCCTAACCCTAACCCTAACCCTAACCCTAACCCTAACCCTAACCCTAACCCTAACCCTAACCCTAACCCTAACCCTAACCCTAACCCTAACCCTAACCCTAACCCTAACCCTAACCCTAACCCTAACCCTAACCCTAACCCTAACCCTAACCCTAACCCTAACCCTAACCCTAACCCTAACCCTAACCCTAACCCTAACCCTAACCCTAACCCTAACCCTAACCCTAACCCTAACCCTAACCCTAACCCTAACCCTAACCCTAACCCTAACCCTAACCCTAACCCTAACCCTAACCCTAACCCTAACCCTAACCCTAACCCTAACCCTAACCCTAACCCTAACCCTAACCCTAACCCTAACCCTAACCCTAACCCTAACCCTAACCCTAACCCTAACCCTAACCCTAACCCTAACCCTAACCCTAACCCTAACCCTAACCCTAACCCTAACCCTAACCCTAACCCTAACCCTAACCCTAACCCTAACCCTAACCCTAACCCTAACCCTAACCCTAACCCTAACCCTAACCCTAACCCTAACCCTAACCCTAACCCTAACCCTAACCCTAACCCTAACCCTAACCCTAACCCTAACCCTAACCCTAACCCTAACCCTAACCCTAACCCTAACCCTAACCCTAACCCTAACCCTAACCCTAACCCTAACCCTAACCCTAACCCTAACCCTAACCCTAACCCTAACCCTAACCCTAACCCTAACCCTAACCCTAACCCTAACCCTAACCCTAACCCTAACCCTAACCCTAACCCTAACCCTAACCCTAACCCTAACCCTAACCCTAACCCTAACCCTAACCCTAACCCTAACCCTAACCCTAACCCTAACCCTAACCCTAACCCTAACCCTAACCCTAACCCTAACCCTAACCCTAACCCTAACCCTAACCCTAACCCTAACCCTAACCCTAACCCTAACCCTAACCCTAACCCTAACCCTAACCCTAACCCTAACCCTAACCCTAACCCTAACCCTAACCCTAACCCTAACCCTAACCCTAACCCTAACCCTAACCCTAACCCTAACCCTAACCCTAACCCTAACCCTAACCCTAACCCTAACCCTAACCCTAACCCTAACCCTAACCCTAACCCTAACCCTAACCCTAACCCTAACCCTAACCCTAACCCTAACCCTAACCCTAACCCTAACCCTAACCCTAACCCTAACCCTAACCCTAACCCTAACCCTAACCCTAACCCTAACCCTAACCCTAACCCTAACCCTAACCCTAACCCTAACCCTAACCCTAACCCTAACCCTAACCCTAACCCTAACCCTAACCCTAACCCTAACCCTAACCCTAACCCTAACCCTAACCCTAACCCTAACCCTAACCCTAACCCTAACCCTAACCCTAACCCTAACCCTAACCCTAACCCTAACCCTAACCCTAACCCTAACCCTAACCCTAACCCTAACCCTAACCCTAACCCTAACCCTAACCCTAACCCTAACCCTAACCCTAACCCTAACCCTAACCCTAACCCTAACCCTAACCCTAACCCTAACCCTAACCCTAACCCTAACCCTAACCCTAACCCTAACCCTAACCCTAACCCTAACCCTAACCCTAACCCTAACCCTAACCCTAACCCTAACCCTAACCCTAACCCTAACCCTAACCCTAACCCTAACCCTAACCCTAACCCTAACCCTAACCCTAACCCTAACCCTAACCCTAACCCTAACCCTAACCCTAACCCTAACCCTAACCCTAACCCTAACCCTAACCCTAACCCTAACCCTAACCCTAACCCTAACCCTAACCCTAACCCTAACCCTAACCCTAACCCTAACCCTAACCCTAACCCTAACCCTAACCCTAACCCTAACCCTAACCCTAACCCTAACCCTAACCCTAACCCTAACCCTAACCCTAACCCTAACCCTAACCCTAACCCTAACCCTAACCCTAACCCTAACCCTAACCCTAACCCTAACCCTAACCCTAACCCTAACCCTAACCCTAACCCTAACCCTAACCCTAACCCTAACCCTAACCCTAACCCTAACCCTAACCCTAACCCTAACCCTAACCCTAACCCTAACCCTAACCCTAACCCTAACCCTAACCCTAACCCTAACCCTAACCCTAACCCTAACCCTAACCCTAACCCTAACCCTAACCCTAACCCTAACCCTAACCCTAACCCTAACCCTAACCCTAACCCTAACCCTAACCCTAACCCTAACCCTAACCCTAACCCTAACCCTAACCCTAACCCTAACCCTAACCCTAACCCTAACCCTAACCCTAACCCTAACCCTAACCCTAACCCTAACCCTAACCCTAACCCTAACCCTAACCCTAACCCTAACCCTAACCCTAACCCTAACCCTAACCCTAACCCTAACCCTAACCCTAACCCTAACCCTAACCCTAACCCTAACCCTAACCCTAACCCTAACCCTAACCCTAACCCTAACCCTAACCCTAACCCTAACCCTAACCCTAACCCTAACCCTAACCCTAACCCTAACCCTAACCCTAACCCTAACCCTAACCCTAACCCTAACCCTAACCCTAACCCTAACCCTAACCCTAACCCTAACCCTAACCCTAACCCTAACCCTAACCCTAACCCTAACCCTAACCCTAACCCTAACCCTAACCCTAACCCTAACCCTAACCCTAACCCTAACCCTAACCCTAACCCTAACCCTAACCCTAACCCTAACCCTAACCCTAACCCTAACCCT
>JAPVLW010000107.1:0-237500 GCA_027382335.1 Takifugu ocellatus | reverse complement strand
TATCATCTTGGGGCTGGAAACCAATAACTGCTGGACAGTGGGACAGAGGAGGAGAGCGGAACGTATATGGATCAACAAATTAGGCACAAAGACACCACATGGCCTCAATGAACATCCCTAGAACCACCCTTCCCCAGTCAGTCAATTTGAACGATTTAATATCTTTATAAGCCAAGCCAGTCTCTCATTTATTGATTTATTTATCTTCCACCCTGCTTTTATCACATAACTTTTTTTACTCAATGGATTTTATTCATTTATTTATTTAATCACCCATGTATCTATTCATTTATTTAATTGTTTTAATCTCAATCAGATTCCAAACAATTAACCCTCCTCTTTTGATTTTTTTATTTTTTTATTAATCTATAAAAAACATTTTAAACCATTCACTTGGTTTTATTGGCAGCTAGCCTATTCAGATTTTCTCACTGATTGGTTTTATTTAATTTAATTTATTTTACTTTTATTTTATTCTATTTATAATCTGACTGGGGTAACCTGGCCTCGAACTTTGATCCCTATTGAGAGGTGACTCTGACCTGCACACCTTGCCATCAGTCCGATCAGTAGGCCAGTGGACAGAAAGTTTTAACCCAAACCCTGAACCCCAACCCCAACCCTAACTCTCTAACTCTCTAACGCTAACCCTAACCCTAACCAACCCCAACCCTCTAACCCTAACCCCTGACTCTAACCCACCCCCACACACACCTATCCTGCCTCTTATACCCTGTCCTCCTCTCCTTTCTGATATGAATCACGTTAGCAAGTGGGCAGTGGAATGGGGACTAACATGCGTCGGCCAGTGTCTTGCCTCAATCTCTCATAAAAAGCTATACTGATGGTGGTCTGTATAGTGAGAGACTGTGAGTATATCTCTCATTCCCCTAACCCTTGCCCGGGCCTCAGACCAGCTCCTTCCATTCAATACACCACACTGCTACGTGACCATCTCTTTGTCTCCTCTCTGCTTTTATCTCAACATTAGTATTACACAGCCAAAATCAATATTAGACCTAAATTAAGAAAAAATCTACTATTCCTCTTCATTTCCTTACATTTTCCACCTTTCTTTCTCCTTCAATCTACCTGAAGCAACCTCTAAGCGTAGCAACGAACAAACCTACGGAAAACACATCACTGGACACGATCCCTGGAGCTGTCAGCTCATATGACAGCTGACGTCACGACAGTGGCAGTTGGAAATACCGAGAAATAATAAAACTAAAATCACACCAGGAAACCTAAAGGAGAAAATGACAGACGACCCAGGACACTTTTTGATAGTAAAATAAAATGCTTACGATCTTATCAGAATAAGAGGCTTGAGAACGAAGCCCGCTGATTAAGATAACGTCCTACGGCTAATTATGGTAAAGCTTAAAAGAAGATCATTATTTGACTTCCACATGGGTACATACCCACGAACGGTGGACGATGCCAGAAGTCACCTGAATCTCTTAATTCCTGGATCCATAAGAAACGAAACACGGAGGAATGATTAAACTCAGTGGTGGGCCGTCATGGCCTGCAAGGCCTTCTCTGCTGGCCTAAAAATATCTGAATCACAGAGTGATGTTAGTTAAATTTTTTCCATGAATATGTTTTAAATAATTCCAAATGGTCTGTCCGCTTCCTTTCATTGCTAGCCCCCTGGTTGTGCTGCTTCCAGACGTGTATTTTCATATTTAAGCATTTAACCAATCACATTTCAGCCACTATTTGTTTCCAGGGTCAAAGAAATCTGCCTGGAGGCCTTCACAATTAGTTCTGTGGGCCCTGTAGCATAAAATAAATGTCGAGCAAACCGTTGCTTCAACCATTTTGAGTTGGCGACACCAAGGCCCTCTAGCAGGCGTACTGAAACACCAGCGTATTCACACGCTTTGATTTGATAGTCAGAGAGTGTACTAGCCAGCGCTAGCAAACTGCATCTGTAGCGAGCTGCACAAGCAAAGATATTGTTGTGTTGATTTAATCGCTGTTTTGTCAACCCACAATGGCTGAAGTAGGAGAAGAAATGGATTTGGTTGCAGATTTACTGTCAAAGCCATTTTCAAGACGGACTTTTCAAGAACAGCTGGACATTGTTAAGTAAGGTCGGGCAACTCACAACTGGGAAAAGGATTTGTCTGCCACTTTCAGTCCACTAACAACGAGCGGTACTCCTGGCTCACAGGCTCCGAGAAACGCTGCAAATTGTATTGCTGGGAGTGCTTGTTATTTGCCACTAAAAACCCATTATCTTCTCTTTTCTAAAGCCCACTTCTAACCCTAACCCTAACCCTAAACCCTAACCCCCCACCACACACACACACACACACACACACACACACACACACACACTCACACCTATCCTGCCTCTTCTACCCTGTCCTTCTCTCTCTAATATGACTCATGTTGACAGGTGGGAATTGGACTGGGGACTAACATGCGTCAGCCAGTGCCTTACCCTGGTCTCTCATAAAAAGCTATGCTGACGGTGGGCTGTATAGTGAGAGACTGAGAGTATACACATCATTTACCTAACCTTGCCCGACCCTCGGACCAGCTCCTTCCATTCAACCCGCCGTACTGCTACGTAACCATGTCTTTGTTTTCTCTGTATCTCAACTACTATTCTTCTTTGTTTCCCTACTTTCTTCCTTCCGTCAACATCTAATCATAGTGACGGACAAACCTACAGAAAACACATCACTGGACACGATCCCTGGAGCTGTCAGCTCATTTGACAGCTGACGTCACGAGCGACAGTTGGAAACACGAGGAATAATAAAACTAAAATCGGACCAGGAAACTCAACGGAGGAAATGACAGACAACCCAGGACATTTCTTGAAATTAAACAAAAACGACTAACGATCTTATCAGAGTAGGAGGCTTGAGAATGAAGTCCACTGATCTAGTAGTGGACTAGATAGTGCTACTTATGCTAAAGCGGATCATAATTTGAGTTCTGCATTGATACGTACCCACGAGCGGTGGACGATGCCAGAAGTCACCGGAGTTTCTGAACTCCGTGATCCATAGGAAACGAAACACGGAGCAGGATCCCTTGAACGGTCAACTCACTGGACAGCTGACGTCACGAACGACGGTTGAAAACACCGAGGAATAATAAAACTAAAGTCGGACCAGTAAACTCAATGGAGGAGATGACGGACAACATAAAACATTTATTAAAATTAAATTAAAACGCACAGATGATCTTATCAGAGTAGGAGGTTTGAGAACGAAGTCCAATGATCTAGATAGCGTCGTAGTGCTAATTATGCTAAAGCGGATCATATTTTGACTTCCGCATTGGTACGTACCCACGAGCGGTGTACGACGCCAGAAGTCACGTGAGTTTCTTAACTACTGATCCATAGGAAACGAACATGCATGTGTGTGTGCGTGTATATAGATATATATATATACACACTCGTTGACTATTAACTACTCACTACATGTGGGAAATGGATTGCGTGAACTACGTACTGCACTCAATTTGGAGTATTCGGACAACGGTGTCATTTTTACGGCGCACGTAAAGTGACGTCTGGTGTCGCATAATAATTACAAACCGGTCGCCAGGAAAAGTTGCCAGGTCCATTTAATTATTTTAACCCATCAGAAATACATTCAGCAGTCATTTTATGAAAACGCAATATTTTACCCTGTAATAACTTTATATAATAAAATGAAATATTAATTTCAATAATAATACAATAATAATTACTTATTACCGAGTGTCCCTTGACATTTTCAAGCCAAGATGTGATGGCACATTCTCAAGTCATATTACGCTGTAGTGAAAACATTTAATAAAGCATTTTTTTCCATCACAAATTGGATCCAGAGCTACTTTTCATCTTAAAAAAATATTCTGTGGCGGACACATTTGGGTGTATCTCACACCCAGGTGATGCATGGGGTGATGTACGTGGTTAGCCCTTGATTGGATGCACTGTTCAACGCGCCATTTAGTGTTGGTCTGCTGGTTGCAGAATAAAGACGTCTAAACCACCTGCTCTGTCCGAGTCGTTCCTCGTCCTGCCACATTGGTGACCCCGTTTTGAACATGTTTGAGGCAGCAGACGATGGTATCTCCTCTTCGGCAATGTCGCCCCGACACGCGCAACCAGCCAGCGTCATCGCGTCCGTGAAGCTGCCCGACTTCTGGCAGAGCGACCCGGCCCCGTGGTTCCAGCATGTCGAAGCGCTTTTCCACCTGCGAGGAGTCACTGAGGACGACTCCAAATATTATTTGGTGGTCGCGGCTCTGGATCAGCAATCCACTCGCCGCGCCATGCAGCTGCTGCGGGATCCGCCACAGCGCGGAAAGTACGCATCGATCAAATAACTCCTGCTCCGGAGGTACAGCCAATCAGCCGCGGAAAGGGCGGACAAACTGCTTTCCCTCCCGGGTTTGGGCGATGGTTCGGCGGTGGACCTTATGGACAGCATGCTGTCATTGCTGGGCTCAGACGAAGGCGGGTTCCTTTTCCCGCACATTTTCCTGCGCCAACTTCCACATCCGGTCCGGGCGGCCTTGGCGAACTCCCCGAGTTTGGCGGCTGGTGATTTCCGTGGTTTGGCTGAGGAAGTGGATCGTGTGCTGCTGACTGCGAGGAGGACCTCCGTGCAGAGCGTGTTGGCGGATTCCCGGCTGCTGGTACCAGAGGACACAGACCAGGCGATGGTGGCTGGAGTTTCCTCCCGGAGGAGGAAGAGTGACCTGTGTTTCTTCCACCAGCGTTTTGGCCACAAGGCCCGGCGCTGCGTTCCTCCATGTGCGTTCGAGACGCAGGGAAACGCCAGGGCCAGCGCTCAGTAGCAGCTGTGGGCGCTGGTGAACAGGAGGCGCTGCTGTTCGTCAAAGACTCCCTGTGAGGCTGGCGGTTCCTGGTGGATTCTGGTTCCCAGAAGAGCCTCCTCTCTCCAGGCAGCACAGACCTGTCATCCTCGGGCGCAGGCCCCCAACTGACGGCTGCTAATGGTTCCTCTATTGAGACATTTGGTACCAGGTCGGTGACTGTTTGTTTTTCTGGACGTAGGTTCACATGGGACTTTGTGTTAGCCTCCATTACTGTTAACATCATAGGCGCAGATTTTCTGTGTTCTCATGGTCTGCTAGTGGATGTTGCTAACCGACGTCTAATCGATGCTGTGTCTTTTGCCACCTTTCCATGTCTGACAGGGGGACCTGGGCCGCTGGCACATGCCAGTTTTGCTGCGGCGGGCAATGTTTTTCAGCGGTTGCTGGGTGATTTTCTGTCGCTTACTACACCTGCGTTTTCCACGGCCGTCACGAAGCACGGGGTGGAGCACTTCATTCCCACCGCGGGTCCGCCCGTTTTTGCACGCGCTCGGCGACTCGATGCTGTGAAGTTGGCGACGGCTAGGGAGGAATTCGCCACAATGGAGCGTTTAGGGATTGTGCGGCGCTCTAACAGCCCATGGGCCTCTCCGCTCCATATAGTGCCCAAGGCGGGTGGCACTTGGTGGCCCTGTGGCGATTTTCGTCGTCTTAACAACATCACAGCCCATGACCGTTACCCCATTCCGCACATACAGGATTTTTCCGTTCGCTTGGCAGGCACTACCATTTTCTCCAAGGTAGACTTGGTGCGGGGCTATCATCAGGTTCCGGTGCGTGCCGAGGATGTGCCCAAGACTGCCGTGATTACCCCGTTTGGGCTTTTCGAGTTCCTGCGCATGCCCTTTGGCCTGAAGGGGGCAGCACAGACCTTTCAGCGGCTAATGGACTCGGTATTGTGTGACCTCACCTTTGTGTTCGTCTACTTGGACGACATATTGGTAGCAAGTCCTTCGGCAGATGAGCACCTGACCCACCTTGGGCAGGTTTTTCAGCGACTGGCAGATCATGGCCTGATCGTAAACCCAGCGAAATGCCAGTTTGGTCTGCCGGTGATTGATTTCTTGAGCCACCGCATTTCTTCTGATGGTGCAGTTCCATTGCCATCTAAGGTGCAAGCGGTGGCGGAATTTCCTCGCCTGGTCTCCATTAAGGCTCTGCAGGAATTCTTGGGGATGGTGAATTTTTATAACCGTTTTCTCCCCAGGGCAGCCCACCTCCTGCAGCCACTGTATGAGGCCCTACGGATGAACAGGGCTACTGATCAGGTTGACTGGACTACCGAGCGGGTCCAGGCGTTTGAGGGGGCCAAGTCTGCCTTAGCCAACGCCACACTGTTGGCCCATCCGGCACCTCGGGCGGACATCGCTTTGACAACTGACGCGTCAGATGTGGCCGTCGGGGCAGTGGTCGAACAGAGTGTGGGTGGTGCATGGCAGCCCCTTGCATTTTTCAGTCGCAAGCTACGGGACAATGAGCGGAAGTACAGCATTTTTGACCGGGAGTTACTTGCATTGTACCTGGCTACGCGTCATTTTCGTTTTCTGCTCGAGGGCCGGTCTTTCACGGCTTATGTCGACCACAAACCTCTGACATTCGCTATGTCAAAGGTGTCTGAGCCTTGGTCTGCGCGTCAGCAGCGTCATCTGGCGGCAGTGTCGGAGTTCCCGACTGACGTTTGGCACGTGGCTGGAAAAGCTAACCCGGTGGCTGATTGTCTGTCGCGGGTGTTGATTTGTCCTGTGCACTTAGGGCTGGAACGCTTTCACCGTTCACTCAAGGCAGCATTGCGTGCCGCGCTTTCGGATGACAGCTGGGTGGATCGTTTACCTTGGGTGATGCTTGGTTTGCGTTCAGCTCCTAAAGAGGATTTGGATGCTTCGCCTGCGGAATTGGTCTTGGGACAACCGCTTCGTGTTCCAGGGGAATTTCTGCCAGAGAGTGCGCCTCCTTGTAACTTTCCTGCCGGAAGTTACTTTTCGGCTGGGCCTGCTTTGGTTCCATCCCCTGTCCTCCACTGTTTCCCGCGGTCATTTGTACCGACGGACTTAGCAACAGCTCATTTTGTTTTTGTACGACATGATGCCCACCGGTCACCCCTTCGCCCTCCGTACGACGGCCCATTCCGGGTGCTCGAGACGGGGGCGAAGAGTTTCATGCTTGATATGGGTGGTCGGTCGGAGCGGGTCACGTTGGATAGGCTGAAGCCGGCGCATTTGCTGGTTGGGCAGGATGTGTTGCCGGCTCAGGTCCCCCGTCGGGGCCATCCTCCCAAGGTCCAGAATGTCCCGTCTGATGATCTTTGTTCTAATTTACAGCCTGCTGTGGACTTTGTTTCTCCTGCCTGCGACTCATCTGCGTTCCCGGAAGAGGGGCGCCGCAGCCATTATGGCAGGCTGATTAAACCCCCTGTCAGGGACTGAAATGTAAAATTGTTATTTTTCCTTTCCCTCTTTCTGCTGTTCTTCTCCCTTCTGGGTGTTCGGGGGGGGGGGGGGGGGGCTGTGTGGCGGACACATTTGGGTGTATCTCACACCCAGGTGATGCATGGGGTGATGGGCGTGGTTAGCCCTTGATTGGATGCACTGTTCAACGCGCCATTTAGTGTTGGTCTGTTGGTTGCAGAATAAAGACGTCTAAACCACCTGCTCTGTCCGAGTCGTTCCTCGTCCTGCCACAATACAATAAATATTCGTAAATATTCTTTTCCTGAGATTCGCCTGGTGAGGAACAGACAATTCCAAAGAACAATTTTAAGTGAGGGGTGGGGGGGATCAGTGAAGATTGATTGATTTTTTTTTTTTTACACATTTATGTTGTAATATTTTAAGATGATCATATTGGACCCCTACTGAAAAAAAATTCTTATTTCCAAAAATTTCATATATCAAACCGCACAGTAGAAATTACGTTAAAAAATGTATCCCATCAGCCATCACGTGATATCGTAATGGCTGATGAGATACATTTTCCAAGTTAGGGTGCTCGCTTGTACACTACTTTTCGCAGTGCATTGTGGGATACATTGAGTGCACTACAGAGGGTACAGCGATGCTCACTAACAATTCGGACACTATTTCAAAATGGCGTCCACACTATTGAGTGCACTATGTAGGGTATAGGGGGTGATTTCGGAAACAGCCCATGACTGGCACGCCATGATGGCAGAAGCCATGCTCCGGATGCGAACCTTCGCAACGGACATGAGGGGTGACCTTACCGGAGCTACGCATTGATCACGAGGATGCGTAGCAGATGGGACGGCTATTACCCCCAACGACGCTTCCAAAAGTAAGGCTTTCAGCCTCAATTTTTTCAACCGCGGGGACGTTACCCGGCCCCGCAAAATCGGAAAAATCGCTACACATGTTCTCAGAACAGGAGGAATGCTGTAACACGAAAAGAACAATAGGTTAATAGTACATGGAATCATAAAACCACCAATAAAAATAAACCAAGATAAAACATTTTGATCTGAAAACACGCATCATGTTTAAAATAATTAAAATTACTCACCATCTGAAGATTGCATCAGCAGAACAATCCCCTTTCACCATTAAAAAACATTCGGTTAATTTGGCAACCACAATAAAACCAGCAAACCCAAATTCTAGGACAACTCTTATTAGAAGGCAATGCCAGAAATTGGGAAACAACCACCATGATGATCCTTCGTGATCACTACACGGACGAACTGGAGATTGAGCCGGGGGAGCTCACCCAGCTGTTGGCCCGCTTACCTGCCACGATAACTTCCTCCCCTAAACTCAACCCCTGCTGTGTGGTGGAGACGGATTCCATCATAGATGCTCCAACAGACACAGACCTGCTCATTCATCTTTGTGAGCAAGAATTGGTCCCTTTGTCTCACACAGCAGAGTCGGGGGCCAGACACTGTGACTCCACACCAGTGGAGGACGCTGGACAGATTGTGAGGGTGAAGTTATGATCACCCGCGCTGTTCGTTCACTAGACTCAGATCAACCACGCAAACAACAGGAGTTCCCAGCAAGGGAGAGCTGAGCAGCAGTTCAAGCTTACTCTGTCAACTCTGCTCTTCTGCTGCTCGCTCACCTCAATCTACCCCTCATGGAGTAGATTACCACGCTTACTGGACCCACTGCTGCTTTGGCTCGGTGCTTTGGCTCCGTCCTTTAGTTCGGGACGCTCTCCTGTTCGCTCTCGCTCTCTCTCTCGCTTTCTCCCCTCGTTCGGAGAAACGGCGCTGAGACGTAGTGGTGCCGCCGAGGCGACCACGGAGTTATTGCCTTCATTTTAGACTCTTAACAGCGTGTAAATTGTATCATCAACCTATATTTACTCTTTTTAGGTTTTGTTTCTTTGCGTTTCTTAGTTGACGTTGTGTTCTTTTAGACGATCTGGTCACAATTTATTTGCCTGTCTGTGTGAGGTGTGTGTGCGTGTGTGCTCGTCGCGTCAAATTGTTTATCACTGAAAGTTTAATTGTTCCTTTTCTTTGTGGACAGGTGCTGCGGGCCACGGCGGGGACCCAACCCCTGGTGGAGGGCGTTTTCATCACACCCCTCGTGTGTGGTTTTGTTTGCAGTAGCACGGGTGTTTTTAGTTTATTTATCTCCCCTAATTGAGTTGTACCTGCTGGTGTGGCCCCAGCCCTGTCCACCCCTTTTGTTAATTTAACTTTTATACAGCCGAGTTATAATTTGTTGAGTATTGGATTAAATAAAATTGTAGTGCATAACCCTCGATCCCGTCTCTGCCTCTGGAATAGAACCTTATCTGCGCGTGCCTGTTCTCCGGTTAATTCCTGGGGTGAAATTCCCCAGGTGGCGTTGTCGTCAACCGTTCCACCTCTCCCCACCCCGCCACACATTAGTTTTCAGATCATCCTGGTGCGATCATTTGTGTTTTGGAAAGAAAGCAGATCCATGCCCAAACTGACATTTAATCATCGCGTAAACGTCAATTAAGTCAAACTTTGATTGCAACATTATTTTCATATGATACTGATGCGATCGTTTCTGTTTTTGGAAGAAAAAAAAGCGCATCCATGCCCAAACTGACGTTTCCCAGACCTGCAAACGCCAATAAAGGCACAATATGAGTGCAACATTAGTTTTCCTTTGATCCTGATGCAATCACTTCTGTTTTGGAAAGAACGCACATCCATGCCCAAACTGACATTTAATCATCGAGCAAACGTCAATAAAGTCAAATTTTGATTCCAACATTAGTTGTCACATGATCCTGATGCGATCGCTTCTGTTTTTGGGGAAAAAAAGCGCACCCATGCCCTGACGGACATTTCCTCGACGCTGGAATATCAATAAAGTCAACATGTGATTGGAACATTAGTTTTAATATGATCCTGAAAAAAAGTGCATTCTTGCCCACACTGAAGTTTTGTCGACGAGCCAACGTCAAGAAAGTCAAAAAGTGATTGCAATATTAGTTTTCATATGATTCTGATGCAATCACTTCTGTTTTGGAAAGAAAGTGCATCCTTTCCTAAGCTGACATTTGCTCATAGCGCAAACGTCAATTAAGTCAAAATGTGATTGCAACATGTGTTTTCATATGAACCTACTGCGAACACTTCTATTTTGGAAAAAAAGCGCATCCATGCCCAAACTGACGTTTCCTCGACGTGCACACGTCAATAAAGGCAGAATATGAATCCAACATTAGTTTTCAGATCATCCTGGTGCGATCACTTCTGTTTTGGAAGGGAAGCACATCCATGCCCAAACTGACATTTCCCTGACGAAGAATGTGTCTCCTGAGCCAAACTGACGTTTTCTACTCGCGCAAGCGTCAAAAAAGTCATAATTAGACTGCAACATACGTTTTCAGATGATCATGTGTCATTTGCCTTTGTTTTGAAATAAATGTGTCTCCTGACCAAAAGTGATGTTTCCTCCACGAGCAAACGTCAAAAAAGTCATAATTAGAGTGCAGCATAAGTTTTAAGATGATCATGTTGCATTCACCTTTATTTTGATAAAAACGTGTCTCCTGACGAAAAGTGATGTTTTCTCCACGAGCAAACTTCAAAAAAGTCATAATTAGACTGCAGCATACGTTTCCAGATGATCATGTCTCATTCACCTCTGTTTTAAAATAAATGTGTCTCCTGACCAAAAGTGATTTTTCCTCCACGAGCAAACGTCAAAAAAGTCATAATGTGACTGCAGCATACGTTTTCAGCTGATCATGTGTCATTCGCCTCTGTTTTAAAATAAATGTGTCTCCTGACCAAAAGTGATGTTTCCTCCACGAGCATACGTCAAAAAATTCATAATATGACTGGAGCATGAGTTTTGAGATGATCATGTGTCATTCACATCTGTTTTGAGAAGAATGTGTCTACTGACCAAAAATGTTGTTTTCTACACGCACAAACGTCAAAAAATTCATAATATGACTGCAACATGAGTTTTAAGATGATTATGTTGCATTCACCTCTATTTTGATTAAAACGTGTCTCCTGACCAAAAGTGATGTTTCCTCCACGAGCAAACGTCAAAAACTTCATAATGTGACTGCAGCATACGTTTTCAGATGATCATGTTGCATTCACCTTTGTTTTGATAAAAACGTGTCTCCTGACCAAAAGTGATGGTTTCCCCACGAGAAGTCGTCATAAACGTCATAATGTGACTGCAGCATGAGTTTTCAGATGATCATGTGTCATTCACCTCTGTTTTGAAATAAATGTGTCTCCTGACCAAAAGTGATGGTTTCCCCACGAGAAGACGTCATAAACGTCATAAAGTGACTGCAGCATAAATTTTGAGATGATCATGTGTCACTCACCTCTGTTTTGATAAAAACGTGTCTCCTGACCAAAAGTGATGGTTTCCCCACGAGAAGTCGTCATAAACGTCATAATGTGACTGCAGCATGAGTTTTCAGATGATCATGTGTCATTCACCTCTGTTTTGAAATAAATGTGTCTCCTGACCAAAAGTGATGGTTTCCCCACGAGAAGACGTCATAAACGTCATAAAGTGACTGCAGCATAAATTTTGAGATGATCATGTGTCACTCACCTCTGTTTTGATAAAAACGTGTCTCCTGACCAAAAGTGATGGTTTCCCCACGAGAAAACGTCAAAAACGTAATAATGTGACCGCAGCATGAGTTTTCAGATGATCATGTTGCATTCACCTCTGTTTTGAGAATTTTGTATCTCCTGACCAAAAGTGATGGTTTCCCCACGAGAAAACGTCAAAAACATCATGATGTGACCGCAGCATGAGTTTTCAGATGATCATGTTGCATTCACCTCTGTTTTGAGAACCTTGTGTCTCCTGACCAAAAGTGATGGTTTCCCCACGAGAAGACGTCAAAAACGTCATAATGTGACCGCAGCATGAGTTTTTAGATGATCATGTTGCATTCACCTTTGTTTTGAAAAAAATGTGTCTCCTTCCCAAAAGTGATGGTTTCCCCTCGAGAACACGTCAAAAACGTCATAATATGACCGCAGCATGAGTTTTCAGGTGATCATGTTGCATTCATCTCTGTTTTGAAAAAAATGTGTCTCCTTCCCAAAAGTGATGGTTTCCCCTCGAGAACAGGTCAAAAACGTCATAATGTGACCGCAGCATGAGTTTTCAGGTGATCATGTTGCATTCATCTCTGTTTTGAAAAAAATGTGTCTCCTTACCAAAAGTGATTGTTTCCCCACGAGAAGACGTCAAAAACGTCATAATGTGATCGCAGCATGAGTTTTCAGGTGATCATGTTGCATTTACGTCTGTTTTGAGAAACTTGTATCTCCTGACCAAAAGTGATGGTTTCCCCACGAGAAAACGTCAAAAACATCATGATGTGACCGCAGCATGAGTTTTCAGGTGATCATGTTGCATTCACCTTTGTTTTGAAAAAAATGTGTCTCCTTCCCAAAAGTGATGGTTTCCCCTCGAGAACAGGTCAAAAACGTCATAATGTGAGCACAGCATGAGTTCTCAGATAAATCATGTTGCATTCCCCTCTGTTTTGAAATAAATGTATCTCCTGACCAAAAGTGATGGTTTCCCCACGAGAAAACGTCAAAAACATCATGATGTGACCGCAGCATGAGTTTTCAGATGATCATGTTGCATTCACCTCTGTTTTGAAATAAATGTGTCTCCTGACCAAAAGTGATGGTTTCCCCACGAGAAGACGTCATAAACGTCATAAAGTGACTGCAGCATAAATTTTGAGATGATCATGTGTCACTCACCTCTGTTTTGATAAAAATGTGTCTCCTGACCAAAAGTGATGGTTTCCCCACGAGAAAACGTCAAAAACGTCATAATGTGACCGCAGCATGAGTTTTCAGATGATCATGTTGCATTCACCTCTGTTTTGAGAAACTTGTATCTCCTTCCCAAAAGTGATGGTTTCCCCTCGAGAAAACGTCAAAAACGTCATAATGTGACCGCAGCAAGAGTTTTCAGGTGATCATGTTGCATTCACCTTTGTTTTGAAAAAAATGTGTCTCCTTTCCAAAAGTGATGGTTTCCCCACGAGAAAACGTCAAAAACATCATGATGTGACCGCAGCATGAGTTTTCAGATGATCATGTTGCATTCACCTTTGTTTTGAAAAAAATGTGTCTCCTTTCCAAAAGTGATGGTTTCCCCACGAGAAAACATCAAAAACATCATGATGTGACCGCAGCATGAGTTTTCAGATGATCATGTTGCATTCACCTCTATTTTGAAATAAATGTATCTCCTGTCCAAAAGTGATGGTTTCCCCACGAGAAAACGTCAAAAACATCATGATGTGACCGCAGCATGAGTTTTCAGATGATCATGTTGCATTCACCTCTGTTTTGAGAACCTTGTGTCTCCTGACCAAAAGTGATGGTTTCCCCACGAGAAGACGTCAAAAACGTCATAATGTGACCGCAGCATGATTTTTTAGATGATCATGTTGCATTCACCTTTGTTTTGAAAAAAATGTGTCTCCTTCCCAAAAGTGATGGTTTCCCCTCGAGAACACGTCAAAAACGTCATAATATGACCGCAGCATGAGTTTTCAGGTGATCATGTTGCATTCATCTCTGTTTTGAAAAAAATGTGTCTCCTTACCAAAAGTGATTGTTTCCCCACAAGAAGACGTCAAAAACGTCATAATGTGAGCGCAGCATGAGTTTTCAGGTGATCATGTTGCATTTACGTCTGTTTTGAGAAACTTGTATCTCCTGACCAAAAGTGATGGTTTCCCCACGAGAAAACGTCAAAAACATCATGATGTGACCGCAGCATGAGTTTTCAGATGATCATGTTGCATTCACCTCTGTTTTGAGAACCTTGTCTCTCCTGACCAAAAGTGATGGTTTCCCCACGAGAAGACGTCAAAAACGTCATTATGTGACCGCAGCATGATTTTTTAGATGATCATGTTGCATTCACCTTTGTTTTGAAAAAAATGCATCTCCTTCCCAAAAGTGATGGTTTCCCCTCGAGAACACGTCAAAAACGTCATAATATGACCGCAGCATGAGTTTTCAGGTGATCATGTTGCATTCATCTCTGTTTTGAAAAAAATGTGTCTCCTTACCAAAAGTGATTGTTTCCCCACGAGAAGACGTCAAAAACGTCATAATGTGACCGCAGCATGAGTTTTCAGGTGATCATGTTGCATTTACGTCTGTTTTGAGAAACTTGTATCTCCTGACCAAAAGTGATGGTTTCCCCACGAGAAAACGTCAGAAACGTCATAATGTGACCGCAGCATGAGTTTTCAGGTGATCATGTTGCATTCGCCTTTGTTTTGAAAAAAATGTGTCTCCTTCCCAAAAGTGATGGTTTCCCCTCGAGAACAGGTCAAAAACGTCATAATGTGAGCGCAGCATGAGTTCTCAGATAAATCATGTTGCATTCCCCTCTATTTTGAAATAAATGTATCTCCTGATCAAAAGTGATGGTTTCCCCACGAGAAGAGGTCAAAAACGTCATAATATGACCGCAGCATGAGTTTTCAGGTGATCATGTTGTATTCATCTCTGTTTTGAAAAAAATGTGTCTCCTTACCAAAAGTGATTGTTTCCCCACGAGAAGACGTCAAAAACGTCATAATATGACCGCAGCATGAGTTTTCAGGTGATCATGTTGCATTTACGTCTGTTTTGAGAAACTTGTATCTCCTGACCAAAAGTGATGGTTTCCCCTCGAGAACAGGTCAAAAACGTCATAATGTGAGCGCAGCATGAGTTCTCAGATAAATCATGTTGCATTCCCCTCTGTTTTGAAATAAATGTATCTCCTGACCAAAAGTGATGGTTTCCCCACGAGAAAACGTCAAAAACATCATGATGTGACCGCAGCATGAGTTTTCAGATGATCATGTTGCATTCACCTCTGTTTTGAGAACCTTGTGTCTCCTGACCAAAAGTGATGGTTTCCCCACGAGAAGACGTCAAAAACGTCATAATGTGACCGCAGCATGAGTTTTTAGATGATCATGTTGCATTCACCTTTGTTTTGAAAAAAATGTGTCTCCTTCCCAAAAGTGATGGTTTCCCCTCGAGAACACGTCAAAAACGTCATAATATGACCGCAGCATGAGTTTTCAGGTGATCATGTTGCATTCATCTCTGTTTTGAAAAAAATGTGTCTCCTTCCCAAAAGTGATGGTTTCCCCTCGAGAACAGGTCAAAAACGTCATAATGTGACCGCAGCATGAGTTTTCAGGTGATCATGTTGCATTTACCTCTGTTTTGAAATAAATGTATCTCCTGTCCAAAAGTGATGGTTTCCCCACGAGAAAACGTCAAAAACATCATGATGTGACCGCAGCATGAGTTTTCAGATGATCATGTTGCATTCACCTCTGTTTTGAGAACCTTGTGTCTCCTGACCAAAAGTGATGGTTTCCCCACAAGAAGACGTCAAAAACATCATAATGTGACCGCAGCATGATTTTTTAGATGATCATGTTGCATTCACCTTTGTTTTGAAAAAAATGTGTCTCCTTCCCAAAAGTGATGGTTTCCTCTCGAGAACACGTCAAAAACGTCATAATATGACCGCAGCATGAGTTTTCAGGTGATCATGTTGAATTTACCTCTGTTTTGAAATAAATGTATCTTCTGACCAAAAGTGATTGTTTCCCCACGAGAAGACGTCAAAAACGTCATAATGTGACCGCAGCATGAGTTTTCAGGTGATCATGTTGCATTTACTTCTGTTTTGAGAAACTTGTATCTCCTGACCAAAAGTGATGGTTTCCCCACGAGAAAACGTCAGAAACGTCATAATGTGACCGCAGCATGAGTTTTCAGGTGATCATGTTGCATTCACCTTTGTTTTGAAAAAAATGTGTCTCCTTCCCAAAAGTGATGGTTTCCCCTCGAGAACAGGTCAAAAACGTCATAATGTGAGCACAGCATGAGTTCTCAGATAAATCATGTTGCATTCCCCTCTGTTTTGAAATAAATGTATCTCCTGACCAAAAGTGATGGTTTCCCCACGAGAAAACGTCAAAAACATCATGATGTGACCGCAGCATGAGTTTTCAGATGATCATGTTGCATTCACCTCTGTTTTGAGAACCTTGTGTCTCCTGACCAAAAGTGATGGTTTCCCCACGAGAAGACGTCAAAAACGTCATTTTGTGACCGCAGCATGATTTTTTAGATGATCATGTTGCATTCACCTCTGTTTTGAAAAAAAGTGTCTCTTTCCCAAAAGTGATGGTTTCCCCTCGAGAACAAGTCAAAAACGTCATAATGTGACCGCAGCATGAGTTTTCAGGTGATCATGTTACATTTACGTCTGTTTTGAGAAACTTGTATCTCCTGACTAAAAGTGATGGTTTCCCCACGAGAAAACGTCAGAAACGTCATAATGCGACCGCAGCATGAGTTTTCAGGTGATCATGTTGCATTTACGTCTGTTTTGAGAAACTTGTATCTCCTGACCAAAAGTGATGGTTTCCCCACGAGAAAACGTCAAAAACATCATGATGTGACCGCAGCATGAGTTTTCAGATGATCATGTTGCATTCACCTCTGTTTTGAGAACCTTGTGTCTCCTGACCAAAAGTGATGGTTTCCCCACGAGAAGACGTCAAAAACGTCATAATGTGACCGCAGCATGATTTTTTAGATGATCATGTTGCATTCACCTTTGTTTTGAAAAAAATGTGTCTCCTTCCCAAAAGTGATGGTTTCCCCTCGAGAACACGTCAAAAACGTCATAATGTGAGCGCAGCATGAGTTTTCAGATGATCATGTTGCATTCACCTCTGTTTTGAAATAAATGTATCTCCTGACCAAAAGTGATGGTTTTGTAGTATCTGACCGTTCTATGCAGGCTTTACATCTGTAAGGCCTAACGTGTTAACAGCCACCTAAGCGCCATATTAGGACATGCTCCACATGTGTGTCCTGTGTCTTCCTCCTTTATGTAAGAGGAGCGGCTAAAAGATGACACTGGAGCCTGTGGGCCCCTGGTTGTCCTACACATGAGGATGTGTAGCATGAAACATCTTCAAGTACTCCCTTTTTTGGTAATAACTGAACGCTATACCATTGGGTTGGCCGTATTGTACAGCGTGAGCTCATCAGTGGAGAATGTGTTTACTCGACTGTATAAGAAGGAGGTGACGATGAAGACACCTCGGAGTTCTCCACCATCGGGACCGCGAAACCTCCCTCGGGCATGCTGCAGCGTCCGATTGATACCTGACTGTTCTCTCCAATAAACATCTTTGATAACCAAGTTGGTGTCTGCGAAGTTTCCTTCCTCATCAACACATCTCGGCAACCACCAGGAGAAGATTTACAACAAAATTGGCGTCACGAACAGGATCGGTTGTGGCTGTCGTCTTCTCCATCTGCTTCCTCGGACCAACTTCCGCTCCAAGCCGGCAAGTAACGTGAACATCCTTCACACATTGGGGTGATAGTTGGTTCAATTAAGCTTTTGGGGAGTAATTTAGACACACCGTAAAGATAATTAGTGTGGATGTACATTTTTGTGTTGATGTTGGGGAATACTTCTTCTAAATTGTTCAATTTGACCTTTTGTTTTGTGTTTTGTGAAAGATTGAAGTAGTGGCTCTGGAGGAGAGACAGGCCATGAGGTTTATTACACGGCTCATTTCAGCTAAAAAGGACAGCTGATTCTGAATTTATTTTATTCGGTCTGTACACTGTGTTATGTACAGGATTGGCGACAGAGCGCGTGGACACTAGGAATGTGTCAGGTTACGGCCAGGAAATGATGTTAAAGTGTTAAAAAGCCGCGGTTTAGGACAATTTGCCCTAAGTCCTGTGTTTCCTTTCGGAGCACACAGGCCGGTCTCTCTCTTTTGAGGGATTGGAAAACTGGGGTTATCTCCGGGTCGGGGGTGTCCTCTCTGACGTGGCTGACGAGTGCGTTTGAAGACACTCTTTTACGGTCAGGGGCCCACTTTTCAGGGTGGTAAATTTAGTGCGGACAGTCGCGTGAAACTGTGGTTTACGGCAGCGGCGCCGGGCATGCTTAAATAGGATAAATCTGCATGTGCAGATTGTGTGTCTGTGGGGCCTGTGTGTGCGTGATTTGATTCTGTGTTCTGTTCGTCTCCCTCTCTCCCTTTCTCTCTCTCTCTTTGTCTAAAGTGATTTGTGGGGGATGTTACCATAGTTGTTGTCAAAATTGGGAATTGATTGAAACTATAAGAAACAAAGGAAAAATCTTTCTGTACCTCAGATAGGTTGATTGAGATTTTATCTGAAGTTTGATGAGGACCTAAGGGTGGTCCTGGTAGTGAAGGATATCATATAATTCTGTGCTGAGACAAGGAAACTGGGTGTGATCCAGCAGGACCGCAAGGTCCACATATACATACACATACACACACACACACTCACATATACATACATGCTGAAGTAGTGGTGAACAAAGAAACGTTGAGAAATATAGAAGTTTGTTTTTGCGGATTTCTATGTTTATGTAATATCTCTGAAGAACTTTACTTATATTGATTTTGAAAAATTATTCATATTCGCTGTTGGTTGATTTGGATCCTTTGGATCTCAGGGTGTGGCTCACAGTCTGCAGCTGTGTGTTGGGCCTGCAACCAGTGGCTAGCTTGGAGCTGGCGAGAACGGATGTTCACTCTCCGACTATCGGAAGTGAACAGGAAGTGGTTCTCGACTTCAAGGGGTGGAGCTAGTTGGCTCCCCTAGGGGTGATGCGGAGAGTCCCTCCCCACTCAACCCTCTCTCACTTTCTGAAGTGACAGCTTTCATCAGGAGAAGAAATGGTGCGCACATTCTCTCTCTCCTTTACTGATCAGCGTTTGATTGTTTAATGTGTGTTGGAATTTAAGAAGAGATATGCTGGGGCACAAATGCAACAGGTTTATCTACTTGGCTGATTATGGTTTATGAATGATTGTTAAATGATTGTTTGCTGTTGATGATTGTTTATCATAACAATAACATTAAAAAAACAATAATTTGATAAAAACAATGATAATAACACATTAATTAGAAGTTTGTTGACAATTTATGAGAGTGTTCAAGAATTGTGCACTTTTTATTTTGTTGAAGGAGTTTGACAGTTCATGAATTATTGAATTTTTTCTGTTTCCTTTTACACTTTTGATGCACCTGAACTTGACTCCAGTAGGGACAGACGAGAGGAGGAATTGATCTGCTGGTGGCGACATAACGGTCTTGCACTAAGGCCAGTGAAATTTTATATATACACACACCATAATTGTTTGGACAAACATCTACAGCAATTGTTTTGCAGATCATTTGGACAGGTTTAGAGTCGACCAGATTTGTTTGAAAGTTATAAGGAATTTATAAATTTCTTCAACCTTTAATTTTATTTACACACTCTTCTTTATCAATTCTTTACTATAATTCTGCTTTGCTGTTTCCTTTCATATTTTTATATTTCTTGATTCCTATACTAATTGAATTTATTTCTTTTTGTATTTATCAGTTGAACAATTAATAGCTTTGCATTTAAATTAAACATTAAAGTGAAATAAACAAAGCATTTACATATTAAGGTTTGAAATTGATATACCGTACTTTCCTAGGACAACTGCTATAGCAAAATGTCAAAAGCAGAGAGTAAAGCGGTTAAACGCATGACCCCAATTGAGGTGGTGCAGAAAAACAATCCCCTTATTAAAGGCCTACCAGAGGCCTCAAAGAAATGGAACAAGCGTTGGCCTGATATTGAACAACCTTGGCCGGTTGAAGGTACCCTCAACCCTGATGTGATTCAAACAATCTGTACACTTGTTACCGCTTATAAAGCAAATGAGAAAAAAGGAAAAAGGGGGAAGTCTCGTGCAGAAAAAAGACAGACTGAACTCGCAATGTTGCAACTTTTTGAACAGGAGGGACAGAAGTTGAGATTGGCTGCAAAAAAGAAAAACAAAATAGCTAAAGAAATTATTGAAAGAACCGCAAAACAAACAGCGGCGCTTGTGGAAAAGATTAACACTCCCTTCTCTCATACGGCTCCTGTAACAACCCCTCCACCGTATGAGACAGAAACTGAATACACTGACATCTATCCACAACTTCCCGTACTTAGCCAGAAAGGCAAGTACAACATTAAAGATGATCACAACCAAACTGTTGAAAAGGGAAAGGCAAAAACAGTCATACACATTTATCCGACAACTCCAAAATCTAAATCAAGAAAAACACGAGATGATGTTTACAACACACTGCTTCTGGAGGATGATGATGAGAGCGGTATGGATGAAGCCATAGGTGGTTATGATCCCGCCATTAAGCGTGTGTTGGCTAAAGCTGAAAAGAGGGGTAACAAATCTAAAAAGAAAGTTAAGTCTGGTCAAGATCTGACCGATGACAGTTCAGGGTCAGACACTGATGAAGACTCAGACGGCAATTGTTCTTCCTCTGAGGAAAGACAACGTGCTTTGAGAAATCTTGAGAGGAGTATCGAACAGTGTCGCTTAGACATTAGCTTGACGGGAACTCCAGAAGCTCAAAAGATGCTAGAAAGACAATTGGAAGATATGGAAAAACGGCGTAAGTCGTTAAAGAAGGGGAGGCTTTCAAGGCTGATCACTTCTGACTACGCCTTGCGTTCAAAGAAAGACAGCTCTCCTAACAAAATGTTCCCTGTTGTTGTTCGTGGTCAAAGTCTTGAGTATAAACCTTGGCAGAACTCCGATATGTCAGATATATTAGAGAAGCTACCTATCCTTCAGGAAGGGGCACACCCCTGGATTTCAAAACTGGAGGAACTTTTGATTGGAACACAACCTGCTGTTGGAGACATTAAAAGGCTCCTAGCTAATCTCATTGGTGTGTCTGCCATGGAAGACCTTTTGCTGAAGGCTGGCATGCCTCGGTTCATGGCAACTGCAGTAAATGATGCTGAACTGTTTTCTGCTCACAGAGGTCAGTTTTGGGGGGCGCTGAAAGATGCGTTTCCAACTAACATACATCCTGATAATATCCTCATTGAACCATTGGGTGAACAAGAAAATCCGAGAGCCTACGTTTCAAGAGCTCTACAAACTTGGCGTAATGTCACAGGCAATGATCCCGACGCTAATCAAATGGAGCAGTCTATCATTCGAGCTAAAATTCAGAAGGGATTGCCACTGCCGGTGCGTAGTAAAATAGCAGAGGTGGTTGGTCTTGGGAACATGATTAAGAGTGTTTACATTGATCACATTGCTCACCAGGTTGAACTATATCGTAGAAAAGAGCAAGAGTTGAAAAACCAAGATCATGAAACTCTCAGAAAACTTACTCAACTGCAGCTGGTGGATAACAAACGCAAAGAGAAAAAGCAAGCAGTAGTGATGGAAAGCCAACCTGATCAGACATCACAAATGCAATCAAACCAAACATTATGCCAATCGTATCAATTTCCATCGGTGACATCCGTTCCACCAGTACCTCAGCAATATTACTTACACTCTGCAGGGTTTTGCTAACGAAACCATAAAAGGCTTTGAACATCTTTCCAACACTCAGAGGAGTCACAGACTTACGTTGTTGAAACATGACATGGCGCTAGATTACATCTTGGCCAAAGGAGGAGGTTTGTGTGTGTCTTTGAATTTGACAAGAGATGCTTGTTACACTTTGATTCCAGACAATGGTGATAATATAACAAGTGTGATTGACACTTTGAAGAAGATAAGAGATGCGTTCGGACCTTCTGAAAGCGCAGGAACGTCAGCGACGGCTTGGCTTCAGGACAAATTTGGTCCAATGGGAGCTATGTTGATACAGGTTCTCAGTGCTGTCGTAGTGTCACTAAGTGTGATGTTTTGTTTTTGTACTTTGTCATTAACTTGTGCCAAGGCGATGATATTGCGTTGGATTGGTGTAGTGATGCCTAGCGACCAGGTCCAGATGCCACTCTTAAGTGTCAAAGCTTTGGCTGATTCAGATGAGGAGGACATTTCTGATGAGATGGTTGATAAATATCCAGTAGTGTGACCTTCGAGTCACATCCTTATGTTACTCTTTGCATTTAATGGTGCTTATGTTTTCCTCTCCTCCGTTGTAGCTCCGGTGACAAAGGGGGGAAATGGTTACATAATTTACTTAATCGTGATAATCATGTTTTGATATGTTTGTATTGGATTCTCTCTAATGAAACCAATGGTTTTTTTTGGCAAAGATACTGGCACCTCTGTTTTCTGTTTCCAGGACAGTAGTTGGGGAGCTACGTTGGGGTGACAACTATGTTGGAATGGACTCAGAAATTCAAAATGAACTGTGAAAGATGCTGGAGGACCCTGAATGAAGATGGGGAACAACTGAAGATCCTTCATCAGGGGACTGTGAACTACAGATTCGAAAATTACTGTTGATGTGTCTAATGCATATATTTGAAGTTTGTATTAATAAATTTACTAGGGAAATTTCATCAGTAGGCAGATGCTATGAGAACTCAGGTTTTTTCCTTGTTTTGGTATAGGGAAAGGGGTCCTTAGGCAGGGAAAGGTCCAAGGTAAGGTCCGATGGGACAACCAGCCTGATCGTGGACATTTTTCGATTTTTTTTCTGAGTATCTTGTATGTGTTTGCCAAACTCTTCCCTAATATAACCTTTTTGCAAATTGGATTGGAGTACCATAGGTGGTCGCCGTCGACAGAGGGACCGTGAGAGAATTTTCCCGTCTAAAGTGTTTTGATGGTTGCAAACTAAAAGACGTCTGTCGGATGGGTTTTTCACTCTCACACTCCACTAAATTTCACATATTGTTCATGTCTAATTAATCAATCTTTTTCAAATTATACCGCTTTATTGGTCACCGTCACTTTTATTAAAACTTGGTTATTCTTTATTTTTCGAGACTATGTAGTCTCGAAGGGGGGAAATATGTAGTATCTGACCGTTCTATGCAGGCTTTACATCTGTAAGGCCTAACGTGTTAACAGCCACCTAAGCGCCATATTAGGACATGCTCCACATGTGTGTCCTGTGTCTTCCTCCTTTATGTAAGAGGAGCGGCTAAAAGATGACACTGGAGCCTGTGGGCCCCTGGTTGTCCTACACATGAGGATGTGTAGCATGAAACATCTTCAAGTACTCCCTTTTTTGGTAATAACTGAACGCTATACCATTGGGTTGGCCGTATTGTACAGCGTGAGCTCATCAGTGGAGAATGTGTTTACTCGACTGTATAAGAAGGAGGTGACGATGAAGACACCTCGGAGTTCTCCACCATCGGGACCGCGAAACCTCCCTCGGGCATGCTGCAGCGTCCGATTGATACCTGACTGTTCTCTCCAATAAACATCTTTGATAACCAAGTCGGTGTCTGCGAAGTTTCCTTCCTCATCAACACATCTCGGCAACCACCAGGAGAAGATTTACAACAGTTTCCCCACGAGAAAACGTCAAAAACGTCATAATTTGACCACAGCATGAGTTTTCAGGTGATCATGTTACATTTACGTCTGTTTTGAGAAACTTGTATCTCCTGACTAAAAGTGATGGTTTCCCCACGAGAAAACGTCAGAAACGTCATAATGCGACCGCAGCATGAGTTTTCAGGTGATCATGTTGCATTTACGTCTGTTTTGAGAAACTTGTATCTCCTGACCAAAAGTGATGGTTTCCCCACGAGAAAACGTCAAAAACATCATGATGTGACCGCAGCATGAGTTTTCAGATGATCATGTTGCATTCACCTCTGTTTTGAGAACCTTGTGTCTCCTGACCAAAAGTGATGGTTTCCCCACGAGAAGACGTCAAAAACGTCATAATGTGACCGCAGCATGATTTTTTAGATGATCATGTTGCATTCACCTTTGTTTTGAAAAAAATGTGTCTCCTTCCCAAAAGTGATGGTTTCCCCTCGAGAACACGTCAAAAACGTCATAATTTGACCGCAGCATGAGTTTTCAGGTGATCATGTTGCATTCACCTTTGTTTTGAAAAAAATGTGTCTCCTTCCCAAAAGTGATGGTTTCCCCACGAGAACACGTCAAAAACGTCATAATGTGAGCGCAGCATGAGTTTTCAGATGATCATGTTGCATTCACCTCTGTTTTGAAATAAATGTATCTCCTGACCAAAAGTGATGGTTTCCCCACGAGCAGACGTCAAAAACGTCATAATGTGAGCGCAGCATGAGTTTTCAGGTAAGCATGTTGCATTTACCTCTGTTTTGAGAAACTTGTATCTCCTGACCAAAAGTGATGGTTTCCCCACGAGAAGACGTCAAAAACGTCATAATGTGACCACAGCATGATTTTTTAGATGATCATGTTGCATTCACCTGTTTTGAAAAAAATGTGTCTCCTTCCCAAAAGTGATGGTTTCCCCTCGCGAACAGGTCAAAAACGTCATAATGTGAGCGCAGCATGAGTTCTCAGATAAATCATGTTGCATTCCCCTCTGTTTTGAAATAAATGTATCTCCTGACCAAAAGTGATGGTTTCCCCACGAGCAAACGTCAAAAACGTCATAATGTGACCGCAGCATGAGTTTTCAGGTGAGCATGTTGCATTTACCTCTGTTTTGAGAAACTTGTATCTCCTGACCAAAAGTGATGGTTTCCCCACGAGAAAACGTCAGAAACGTCATAATGTGACCGCAGCATGAGTTTTCAGGTGATCATGTTGCATTTACGTCTGTTTTGAAATAAATGTATCTCCTGACCAAAAGTGATGGTTTCCCCACGAGAAGACGTCAAAAACGTCATAATGTGACCGCAGCATGATTTTTTAGATGATCATGTTGCATTCACCTGTTTTGAAAAAAATGTGTCTCCTGACCAAAAGTGATGGTTTCCCCTCGAGAACACATCAAAAACGTCATAATGTGAGCGCAGCATGAGTTTTCAGGTGAGCATGTTGCATTTACCTCTGTTTTGAGAAACTTGTATCTCCTGACCAAAAGTGATGGTTTCCCCACGAGAAAACGTCAGAAACGTCATAATGTGACCGCAGCATGAGTTTTCAGGTGATCATGTTGCATTTACGTCTGTTTTGAAATAAATGTATCTCCTGACCAAAAGTGATGGTTTCCCCACGAGAAAACGTCAAAAACATCATGATGTGACCGCAGCATGAGTTTTCAGATGATCATGTTGCATTCACCTCTGTTTTGAGAACCTTGTGTCTCCTGACCAAAAGTGATGGTTTCCCCACGAGAAGACGTCAAAAACGTCATAATGTGACCGCAGCATGATTTTTTAGATGATCATGTTGCATTCACCTGTTTTGAAAAAAATGTGTCTCCTGACCAAAAGTGATGGTTTCCCCTCGAGAACACATCAAAAACGTCATAATGTGAGCGCAGCATGAGTTTTAAGATGATCATGTTGCATTCACCTCTGTTTTGAAATAAATGTATCTCCTGACCAAAAGTGATGGTTTCCCCACGAGAAAACGTCAAAAACGTCATAATTTGACCGCAGCATGAGTTTTCAGGTGATCATGTTGCATTCAGCTTTGTTTTGAAATAAATATATCTCCTTTCCAAAAGTGATGGTTTCCCCACGAGAAAACGTCAAAAACGTCATAATGTGACCGCAAGCAATAGTTTTCAGGTGATCATGTTGCATTCACCTCTGTTTTGAGAAACTTGTATCTCCTGACCAAAAGTGATGGTTTCCCCACGAGAAAACGTCAGAAACGTCATAATGTGACCGCAGCATGAGTTTTCAGGTGATCATGTTGCATTCACCTCTGTTTTGAAAAAAAGTGTCTCTTTCCCAAAAGTGATGGTTTCCCCTCGAGAACAAGTCAAAAACGTCATAATGTGACCGCAGCATGAGTTTTCAGGTGATCATGTTACATTTACGTCTGTTTTGAGAAACTTGTATCTCCTGACTAAAAGTGATGGTTTCCCCACGAGAAAACGTCAGAAACGTCATAATGCGACCGCAGCATGAGTTTTCAGGTGATCATGTTGCATTCACCTTTGTTTTGAAATAAATGTATCTCCTGACCAAAAGTGATGGTTTCCCCACGAGCAGACGTCAAAAACGTCATAATGTGACCACAGCATGAGTTTTCAGGTGATCATGTTGCATTCATCTTTGTTTTGAAAAAAATGTGTCTCCTTCCCAAAAGTAATAATTTCCCCTCGAGAACACGTCAAAAATGTCATAATTTGACCGCAGCATGAGTTTTCAGGTGAGCATGTTGCATTTACCTCTGTTTTGAGAAACTTGTATCTCCTGACCAAAAGTCATGGTTTCCCCACGAGAAAACGTCAGAAACGTCATAATGTGACCGCAGCATGAGTTTTCAGGTGATCATGTTGCATTTACGTCTGTTTTGAGAAACTTGTATCTCCTGACCAAAAGTGATGGTTTCCCCACGAGAAAACGTCAGAAACGTCATAATGTGACCGCAGCATGAGTTTTCAGGTGATCATGTTGCATTCACCTCTGTTTTGAAAAAAAGTGTCTCTTTCCCAAAAGTGATGGTTTCCCCTCGAGAACAAGTCAAAAACGTCATAATGTGACCGCAGCATGAGTTTTCAGGTGATCATGTTACATTTACGTCTGTTTTGAGAAACTTGTATCTCCTGACTAAAAGTGATGGTTTCCCCACGAGAAAACGTCAGAAACGTCATAATGCGACCGCAGCATGAGTTTTCAGGTGATCATGTTGCATTCACCTTTGTTTTGAAATAAATGTATCTCCTGACCAAAAGTGATGGTTTCCCCACGAGCAGACGTCAAAAACGTCATAATGTGACCACAGCATGAGTTTTCAGGTGATCATGTTGCATTCATCTTTGTTTTGAAAAAAATGTGTCTCCTTCCCAAAAGTAATAATTTCCCCTCGAGAACACGTCAAAAATGTCATAATTTGACCGCAGCATGAGTTTTCAGGTGAGCATGTTGCATTTACCTCTGTTTTGAGAAACTTGTATCTCCTGACCAAAAGTCATGGTTTCCCCACGAGAAAACGTCAGAAACGTCATAATGTGACCGCAGCATGAGTTTTCAGGTGATCATGTTGCATTTACGTCTGTTTTGAAATAAATGTATCTCCTGACCAAAAGTGATGGTTTCCCCACGAGAAAACGTCAAAAACATCATGATGTGACCGCAGCATGAGTTTTCAGATGATCATGTTGCATTTACGTCTGTTTTGAAATAAATGTATCTCTTGACCAAAAGTGATGGTTTCCCCACGAGAAAACGTCAAAAACATCATGATGTGACCGCAGCATGAGTTTTCAGATGATCATGTTGCATTTACGTCTGTTTTGAAATAAATGTATCTCCTGACCAAAAGTGATGGTTTCCCCACGAGAAAACGTCAGAAACGTCATAATGTGACCGCAGCATGAGTTTTCAGGTGATCATGTTGCATTTACGTCTGTTTTGAAATAAATGTATCTCCTGACCAAAAGTGATGGTTTCCCCACGAGAAAACGTCAAAAACATCATGATGTGACCGCAGCATGAGTTTTCAGGTGATCATGTTGCATTCATCTCTGTTTTGAAAAAAATGTGTCTCCTTCCCAAAAGTGATGGTTTCCCCTCGAGAACAGGTCAAAAACGTCATAATGTGACCGCAGCATGAGTTTTCAGGTGATCATGTTGCATTTACCTCTGTTTTGAAATAAATGTATCTCCTGTCCAAAAGTGATGGTTTCCCCACGAGAAAACGTCAAAAACATCATGATGTGACCGCAGCATGAGTTTTCAGATGATCATGTTGCATTCACCTCTGTTTTGAGAACCTTGTGTCTCCTGACCAAAAGTGATGGTTTCCCCACAAGAAGACGTCAAAAACGTCATAATGTGACCGCAGCATGAGTTTTCAGGTGATCATGTTGCATTTACGTCTGTTTTGAGAAACTTGTATCTCCTGACCAAAAGTGATGGTTTCCCCACGAGAAGACGTCAAAAACGTCATAATGTGACCGCAGCATGATTTTTTAGATGATCATGTTGCATTCACCTTTGTTTTGAAAAAAATGTGTCTCCTTCCCAAAAGTGATGGTTTCCCCTCGAGAACACGTCAAAAACGTCATAATTTGACCGCAGCATGAGTTTTCAGGTGATCATGTTGCATTCACCTTTGTTTTGAAAAAAATGTGTCTCCTTCCCAAAAGTGATGGTTTCCCCACGAGAACACGTCAAAAACGTCATAATGTGAGCGCAGCATGAGTTTTCAGATGATCATGTTGCATTCACCTCTGTTTTGAAATAAATGTATCTCCTGACCAAAAGTGATGGTTTCCCCACGAGCAGACGTCAAAAACGTCATAATGTGAGCGCAGCATGAGTTTTCAGGTAAGCATGTTGCATTTACCTCTGTTTTGAGAACTTGTATCTCCTGACCAAAAGTGATGGTTTCCCCACGAGAAGACGTCAAAAACGTCATAATGTGACCACAGCATGATTTTTTAGATGATCATGTTGCATTCACCTGTTTTGAAAAAAATGTGTCTCCTTCCCAAAAGTGATGGTTTCCCCTCGCGAACAGGTCAAAAACGTCATAATGTGAGCGCAGCATGAGTTCTCAGATAAATCATGTTGCATTCCCCTCTGTTTTGAAATAAATGTATCTCCTGACCAAAAGTGATGGTTTCCCCACGAGCAAACGTCAAAAACGTCATAATGTGACCGCAGCATGAGTTTTCAGGTGAGCATGTTGCATTTACCTCTGTTTTGAGAAACTTGTATCTCCTGACCAAAAGTGATGGTTTCCCCACGAGAAAACGTCAGAAACGTCATAATGTGACCGCAGCATGAGTTTTCAGGTGATCATGTTGCATTTACCTCTGTTTTGAAATAAATGTATCTCCTGACCAAAAGTGATGGTTTCACCACGAGAAAACGTCAAAAACATCATGATGTGACCGCAGCATGAGTTTTCAGATGATCATGTTGCATTCACCTCTGTTTTGAGAACCTTGTGTCTCCTGACCAAAAGTGATGGTTTCCCCACGAGAAGACGTCAAAAACGTCATAATGTGACCGCAGCATGATTTTTTAGATGATCATGTTGCATTCACCTCTGTTTTGAAATAAATGTATCTCCTGACCAAAAGTGATGGTTTCCCCACGAGAAAACGTCAAAAACGTCATAATTTGACCGCAGCATGAGTTTTCAGGTGATCATGTTGCATTCACCTTTGTTTTGAAAAAAATGTGTCTCCTTCCCAAAAGTGATGGTTTCCCCACGAGAACACGTCAAAAACGTCATAATGTGAGCGCAGCATGAGTTTTCAGATGATCATGTTGCATTCACCTCTGTTTTGAAATAAATGTATCTCCTGACCAAAAGTGATGGTTTCCCCACGAGCAGACGCCAAAAACGTCATAATGTGAGCGCAGCATGAGTTTTCAGGTAAGCATGTTGCATTTACCTCTGTTTTGAGAAACTTGTATCTCCTGACCAAAAGTGATGGTTTCCCCACGAGAAGACGTCAAAAACGTCATAATGTGACCACAGCATGATTTTTTAGATGATCATGTTGCATTCACCTGTTTTGAAAAAAATGTGTCTCCTTCCCAAAAGTGATGGTTTCCCCTCGCGAACAGGTCAAAAACGTCATAATGTGAGCGCAGCATGAGTTCTCAGATAAATCATGTTGCATTCCCCTCTGTTTTGAAATAAATGTATCTCCTGACCAAAAGTGATGGTTTCCCCACGAGCAAACGTCAAAAACGTCATAATGTGACCGCAGCATGAGTTTTCAGGTGAGCATGTTGCATTTACCTCTGTTTTGAGAAACTTGTATCTCCTGACCAAAAGTGATGGTTTCCCCACGAGAAAACGTCAGAAACGTCATAATGTGACCGCAGCATGAGTTTTCAGGTGATCATGTTGCATTTACGTCTGTTTTGAGAACCTTGTGTCTCCTGACCAAAAGTGATGGTTTCCCCTCGAGAACACATCAAAAACGTCATAATGTGAGCGCAGCATGATTTTTTAGATGATCATGTTGCATTCACCTGTTTTGAAAAAAATGTGTCTCCTGACCAAAAGTGATGGTTTCCCCTCGAGAACACATCAAAAACGTCATAATGTGAGCGCAGCATGAGTTTTAAGATGATCATGTTGCATTCACCTCTGTTTTGAAATAAATGTATCTCCTGACCAAAAGCGATGGTTTCCCCACGAGAAAACGTCAAAAACGTCATAATGTGACCGCAGCATGAGTTTTCAGGTGATCATGTTGCATTCACCTCTGTTTTGAGAACCTTGTGTCTCCTGACCAAAAGTGATGGTTTCCCCACGAGAAGACGTCAAAAACGTCATAATGTGACCGCAGCATGATTTTTTAGATGATCATGTTGCATTCACCTGTTTTGAAAAAAATGTGTCTCCTGACCAAAAGTGATGGTTTCCCCTCGAGAACACATCAAAAACGTCATAATGTGAGCGCAGCATGAGTTTTCAGGTGATCATGTTGCATTCACCTCTGTTTTGAAAAAAAGTGTCTCTTTCCCAAAAGTGATGGTTTCCCCTCGAGAACAAGTCAAAAACGTCATAATGTGACCGCAGCATGAGTTTTCAGGTGATCATGTTACATTTACGTCTGTTTTGAGAAACTTGTATCTCCTGACTAAAAGTGATGGTTTCCCCACGAGAAAACGTCAGAAACGTCATAATGCGACCGCAGCATGAGTTTTCAGGTGATCATGTTGCATTCACCTTTGTTTTGAAATAAATGTATCTCCTGACCAAAAGTGATGGTTTCCCCACGAGCAGACGTCAAAAACGTCATAATGTGACCACAGCATGAGTTTTCAGGTGATCATGTTGCATTCATCTTTGTTTTCAAATAAATGTGTCTCCTTCCCAAAAGTAATAATTTCCCCTCGAGAACACGTCAAAAACGTCATAATATGACCGCAGCATGAGTTTTCAGGTGAGCATGTTGCATTTACCTCTGTTTTGAGAAACTTGTATCTCCTGACCAAAAGTCATGGTTTCCCCACGAGAAAACGTCAGAAACGTCATAATGTGACCGCAGCATGAGTTTTCAGGTGATCATGTTGCATTTACGTCTGTTTTGAAATAAATGTATCTCCTGACCAAAAGTGATGGTTTCCCCACGAGAAAACGTCAAAAACATCATGATGTGACCGCAGCATGAGTTTTCAGATGATCATGTTGCATTTACGTCTGTTTTGAAATAAATGTATCTCTTGACCAAAAGTGATGGTTTCCCCACGAGAAAACGTCAAAAACATCATGATGTGACCGCAGCATGAGTTTTCAGATGATCATGCTGCATTTACGTCTGTTTTGAAATAAATGTATCTCCTGACCAAAAGTGATGGTTTCCCCACGAGAAAACGTCCGAAACGTCATAATGTGACCGCAGCATGAGTTTTCAGGTGATCATGTTGCATTTACGTCTGTTTTGAAATAAATGTATCTCCTGACCAAAAGTGATGGTTTCCCCACGAGAAAACGTCAAAAACATCATGATGTGACCGCAGCATGAGTTTTCAGATGATCATGTTGCATTCACCTTTGTTTTGAAAAAAATGTGTCTCCTTCCCAAAAGTGATGGTTTCCCCTCGAGAACACGTCAAAAACGTCATAATATGACCGCAGCATGAGTTTTCAGGTGATCATGTTGCATTCATCTCTGTTTTGAAAAAAATGTGTCTCCTTCCCAAAAGTGATGGTTTCCCCTCGAGAACAGGTCAAAAACGTCATAATGTGACCGCAGCATGAGTTTTCAGGTGATCATGTTGCATTTACCTCTGTTTTGAAATAAATGTATCTCCTGTCCAAAAGTGATGGTTTCCCCACGAGAAAACGTCAAAAACATCATGATGTGACCGCAGCATGAGTTTTCAGATGATCATGTTGCATTCACCTCTGTTTTGAGAACCTTGTGTCTCCTGACCAAAAGTGATGGTTTCCCCACAAGAAGACGTCAAAAACGTCATAATGTGACCGCAGCATGAGTTTTCAGGTGATCATGTTGCATTTACGTCTGTTTTGAGAAACTTGTATCTCCTGACCAAAAGTGATGGTTTCCCCACGAGAAGACGTCAAAAACGTCATAATGTGACCGCAGCATGATTTTTTAGATGATCATGTTGCATTCACCTTTGTTTTGAAAAAAATGTGTCTCCTTCCCAAAAGTGATGGTTTCCCCTCGAGAACACGTCAAAAACGTCATAATTTGACCGCAGCATGAGTTTTCAGGTGATCATGTTGCATTCACCTTTGTTTTGAAAAAAATGTGTCTCCTTCCCAAAAGTGATGGTTTCCCCACGAGCAGACGTCAAAAACGTCATAATGTGAGCGCAGCATGAGTTTTCAGGTAAGCATGTTGCATTTACCTCTGTTTTGAGAAACTTGTATCTCCTGACCAAAAGTGATGGTTTCCCCACGAGAAGACGTCAAAAACGTCATAATGTGACCACAGCATGATTTTTTAGATGATCATGTTGCATTCACCTGTTTTGAAAAAAATGTGTCTCCTTCCCAAAAGTGATGGTTTCCCCTCGCGAACAGGTCAAAAACATCATAATGTGAGCGCAGCATGAGTTCTCAGATAAATCATGTTGCATTCCCCTCTGTTTTGAAATAAATGTATCTCCTGACCAAAAGTGATGGTTTCCCCACGAGCAAACGTCAAAAACGTCATAATGTGACCGCAGCATGAGTTTTCAGGTGAGCATGTTGCATTTACCTCTGTTTTGAGAAACTTGTATCTCCTGACCAAAAGTGATGGTTTCCCCACGAGAAAACGTCAGAAACGTCATAATGTGACCGCAGCATGAGTTTTCAGGTGATCATGTTGCATTTACCTCTGTTTTGAAATAAATGTATCTCCTGACCAAAAGTGATGGTTTCCCCACGAGAAAACGTCAAAAACATCATGATGTGACCGCAGCATGAGTTTTCAGATGATCATGTTGCATTCACCTCTGTTTTGAGAACCTTGTGTCTCCTGACCAAAAGTGATGGTTTCCCCACGAGAAGACGTCAAAAACGTCATAATGTGACCGCAGCATGATTTTTTAGATGATCATGTTGCATTCACCTGTTTTGAAAAAAATGTGTCTCCTGACCAAAAGTGATGGTTTCCCCTCGAGAACACATCAAAAACGTCATAATGTGAGCGCAGCATGAGTTTTAAGATGATCATGTTGCATTCACCTTTGTTTTGAAATAAATGTATCTCCTGACCAAAACTGATGGTTTCCCCACGAGAAAACGTCAAAAACGTCATAATGTGACCGCAAGCAATAGTTTTCAGGTGATCATGTTGCATTCACCTCTGTTTTGAGAAACTTGTATCTCCTGACCAAAAGTGATGGTTTCCCCACGAGAAAACGTCAGAAACGTCATAATGTGACCGCAGCATGAGTTTTCAGGTGATCATGTTGCATTCACCTCTGTTTTGAAAAAAAGTGTCTCTTTCCCAAAAGTGATGGTTTCCCCTCGAGAACAAGTCAAAAACGTCATAATGTGACCGCAGCATGAGTTTTCAGGTGATCATGTTACATTTACGTCTGTTTTGAGAAACTTGTATCTCCTGACTAAAAGTGATGGTTTCCCCACGAGAAAACGTCAGAAACGTCATAATGCGACCGCAGCATGAGTTTTCAGGTGATCATGTTGCATTCACCTTTGTTTTGAAATAAATGTATCTCCTGACCAAAAGTGATGGTTTCCCCACGAGCAGACGTCAAAAACGTCATAATGTGACCACAGCATGAGTTTTCAGGTGATCATGTTGCATTCATCTTTGTTTTGAAAAAAATGTGTCTCCTTCCCAAAAGTAATAATTTCCCCTCGAGAACACGTCAAAAATGTCATAATTTGACCGCAGCATGAGTTTTCAGGTGAGCATGTTGCATTTACCTCTGTTTTGAGAAACTTGTATCTCCTGACCAAAAGTCATGGTTTCCCCACGAGAAAACGTCAGAAACGTCATAATGTGACCGCAGCATGAGTTTTCAGGTGATCATGTTGCATTTACGTCTGTTTTGAAATAAATGTATCTCCTGACCAAAAGTGATGGTTTCCCCACGAGAAAACGTCAAAAACATCATGATGTGACCGCAGCATGAGTTTTCAGATGATCATGTTGCATTTACGTCTGTTTTGAAATAAATGTATCTCCTGACCAAAAGTGATGGTTTCCCCACGAGAAAACGTCAGAAACGTCATAATGTGACCGCAGCATGAGTTTTCAGGTGATCATGTTGCATTTACGTCTGTTTTGAAATAAATGTATCTCCTGACCAAAAGTGATGGTTTCCCCACGAGAAAACGTCAAAAACATCATGATGTGACCGCAGCATGAGTTTTCAGATGATCATGTTGCATTCACCTTTGTTTTGAAAAAAATGTGTCTCCTTCCCAAAAGTGATGGTTTCCCCTCGAGAACACGTCAAAAACGTCATAATATGACCGCAGCATGAGTTTTCAGGTGATCATGTTGCATTCATCTCTGTTTTGAAAAAAATGTGTCTCCTTCCCAAAAGTGATGGTTTCCCCTCGAGAACAGGTCAAAAACGTCATAATGTGACCGCAGCATGAGTTTTCAGGTGATCATGTTGCATTTACCTCTATTTTGAAATAAATGTATCTCCTGTCCAAAAGTGATGGTTTCCCCACGAGAAAACGTCAAAAACATCATGATGTGACCGCAGCATGAGTTTTCAGATGATCATGTTGCATTCACCTCTGTTTTGAGAACCTTGTGTCTCCTGACCAAAAGTGATGGTTTCCCCACAAGAAGACGTCAAAAACGTCATAATGTGACCGCAGCATGATTTTTTAGATGATCATGTTGCATTCACCTTTGTTTTGAAAAAAATGTGTCTCCTTCCCAAAAGTGATGGTTTCCCCTCGAGAACACGTCAAAAACGTCATAATGTGAGCGCAGCATGAGTTTTCAGGTGATCATGTTGCATTCATCTCTGTTTTGAAAAAAATGTGTCTCCTTCCCAAAAGTGATGGTTTCCCCACGAGAACACGTCAAAAACGTCATAATGTGACCACAGCATGATTTTTTAGATGATCATGTTGCATTCATCTCTGTTTTGAAAAAAATGTGTCTCCTTCCCAAAAGTGATGGTTTCCCCTCGAGAACACGTCAAAAACGTCATAATGTGAGCGCAGCATGAGTTCTCAGATAAATCATGTTGCATTCCCCTCTGTTTTGAAATAAATGTATCTCCTGACCAAAAGTGATGGTTTCCCCACGAGAAAACGTCAAAAACATCATGATGTGACCGCAGCATGAGTTTTCAGATGATCATGTTGCATTCACCTCTGTTTTGAGAACCTTGTGTCTCCTGACCAAAAGTGATGGTTTCCCCACGAGAAGACGTGAAAAACGTCATAATGTGACCGCAGCATGAGTTTTTAGATGATCATGTTGCATTCACCTTTGTTTTGAAAAAAATGTGTCTCCTTCCCAAAAGTGATGGTTTCCCCTCGAGAACACGTCAAAAACGTCATAATATGACCGCAGCATGAGTTTTCAGGTGATCATGTTGCATTCATCTCTGTTTTGAAAAAAATGTGTCTCCTTCCCAAAAGTGATGGTTTCCCCTCGAGAACAGGTCAAAAACGTCATAATGTGACCGCAGCATGAGTTTTCAGGTGATCATGTTGCATTTACCTCTGTTTTGAAATAAATGTATCTCCTGTCCAAAAGTGATGGTTTCCCCACGAGAAAACGTCAAAAACATCATGATGTGACCGCAGCATGAGTTTTCAGATGATCATGTTGCATTCACCTCTGTTTTGAGAACCTTGTGTCTCCTGACCAAAAGTGATGGTTTCCCCACAAGAAGACGTCAAAAACGTCATAATGTGACCGCAGCATGATTTTTTAGATGATCATGTTGCATTCACCTTTGTTTTGAAAAAAATGTGTCTCCTTCCCAAAAGTGATGGTTTCCCCTCGAGAACACGTCAAAAACGTCATAATATGACCGCAGCATGAGTTTTCAGGTGATCATGTTGAATTTACCTCTGTTTTGAAATAAATGTATCTTCTGACCAAAAGTGATGGTTTCCCCACGAGAAAACGTCAGAAACGTCATAATGTGACCGCAGCATGAGTTTTCAGGTGATCATGTTGCATTCACCTTTGTTTTGAAAAAAATGTGTCTCCTTCCCAAAAGTGATGGTTTCCCCTCGAGAACAGGTCAAAAACGTCATAATGTGAGCACAGCATGAGTTCTCAGATAAATCATGTTGCATTACCCTCTGTTTTGAAATAAATGTATCTCCTGACCAAAAGTGATGGTTTCCCCACGAGAAAACGTCAAAAACATCATGATGTGACCGCAGCATGAGTTTTCAGATGATCATGTTGCATTCACGTCTGTTTTGAGAACCTTGTGTCTCCTGACCAAAAGTGATGGTTTCCCCACGAGAAGACGTCAAAAACGTCATTATGTGACCGCAGCATGATTTTTTAGATGATCATGTTGCATTCACCTCTGTTTTGAAAAAAAGTGTCTCTTTCCCAAAAGTGATGGTTTCCCCTCGAGAACAAGTCAAAAACGTCATAATGTGACCGCAGCATGAGTTTTCAGGTGATCATGTTACATTTACGTCTGTTTTGAGAAAATTGTATCTCCTGACTAAAAGTGATGGTTTCCCCACGAGAAAACGTCAAAAACATCATGATGTGACCGCAGCATGAGTTTTCAGATGATCATGTTGCATTCACCTCTGTTTTGAGAACCTTGTGTCTCCTGACCAAAAGTGATGGTTTCCCCACGAGAAGACGTCAAAAACGTCATAATGTGACCGCAGCATGATTTTTTAGATGATCATGTTGCATTCACCTTTGTTTTGAAAAAAATGTGTCTCCTTCCCAAAAGTGATGGTTTCCCCTCGAGAACACGTCAAAAACGTCATAATTTGACCGCAGCATGAGTTTTCAGGTGATCATGTTGCATTCACCTTTGTTTTGAAAAAAATGTGTCTCCTTCCCAAAAGTGATGGTTTCCCCACGAGAACACGTCAAAAACGTCATAATGTGAGCGCAGCATGAGTTTTCAGATGATCATGTTGCATTCACCTCTGTTTTGAAATAAATGTATCTCCTGACCAAAAGTGATGGTTTCCCCACGAGCAGACGTCAAAAACGTCATAATGTGACAGCAGCATGAGTTTTCAGGTAAGCATGTTGCATTTACCTCTGTTTTGAGAAACTTGTATCTCCTGACCAAAAGTGATGGTTTCCCCACGAAAAAACGTCAGAAACGTCATAATGTGACCGCAGCATGAGTTTTCAGGTGATCATGTTGCATTTACGTCTGTTTTGAAATAAATGTATCTCCTGACCAAAAGTGATGGTTTCCCCACGAGAAAACGTCAAAAACATCATGATGTGACCGCAGCATGAGTTTTCAGATGATCATGTTGCATTCACCTCTGTTTTGAGAACCTTGTGTCTCCTGACCAAAAGTGATGGTTTCCCCTCGAGAACACGTCAAAAACGTCATAATGTGAGCGCAGCATGAGTTTTCAAATGATCATGTTGCATTCACCTCTGTTTTGAAATAAATGTATCTCCTGACCAAAAGTGATGGTTTCCCCACGAGAAAACGTCAAAAACGTCATAATTTGACCGCAGCATGACTTTTCAGGTGATCATGTTGCATTCACCTTTGTTTTGAAAAAAATGTGTCTCCTTCCCAAAAGTGATGGTTTCCCCTCGAGAACACGTCAAAAACGTCATAATGTGAGCGCAGCATGAGTTCTCAGATAAATCATGTTGCATTCCCCTCTGTTTTGAAATAAATGTATCTCCTGACCAAAAGTGATGGTTTCCCCACGAGAAAACGTCAAAAACATCATGATGTGACCGCAGCATGAGTTTTCAGATGATCATGTTGCATTCACCTTTGTTTTGAGAAACTTGTATCTCCTGACCAAAAGTGATGGTTTCCCAACGAGAAAACGTCAGAAACGTCATAATGTGACCGCAGCATGAGTTTTCAGGTGATCATGTTGCATTCACCTCTGTTTTGAAAAAAAGTGTCTCTTTCCCAAAAGTGATGGTTTCCCCTCGAGAACAAGTCAAAAACGTCATAATGTGACCGAAGCATGAGTTTTCAGTTGATCATGTTACATTTACGTCTGTTTTGAGAAACTTGTATCTCCTGACTAAAAGTGATGGTTTCCCCACGAGAAAACGTCAGAAACGTCATAATGCGACGCAGCATGAGTTTTCAGGTGATCATGTTGCATTCACCTTTGTTTTGAAAAAAATGTGTCTCCTTCCCAAAAGTGATGGTTTCCCCACGAGCAGACGTCAAAAACGTCATAATGTGACCGCAGCATGAGTTTTCAGGTGATCATGTTGCATTCACCTCTGTTTTGAGAACCTTGTGTCTCCTGACCAAAAGTGATGGTTTCCCCACGAGAAGACGTCAAAAACGTCATAATGTGACCGCAGCATGATTTTTTAGATGATCATGTTGCATTCACCTCTGTTTTGAAAAAAAGTGTCTCTTTCCCAAAAGTGATGGTTTCCCCTCGAGAACAAGTCAAAAACGTCATAATGTGACCGAAGCATGAGTTTTCAGGTGATCATGTTACATTTACGTCTGTTTTGAGAAACTTGTATCTCCTGACTAAAAGTGATGGTTTCCCCACGAGAAAACGTCAGAAACGTCATAATGCGACGCAGCATGAGTTTTCAGGTGATCATGTTGCATTCACCTTTGTTTTGAAAAAAATGTGTCTCCTTCCCAAAAGTGATGGTTTCCCCACGAGCAGACGTCAAAAACGTCATAATGTGACCGCAGCATGAGTTTTCAGGTGATCATGTTGCATTCACCTCTGTTTTGAGAACCTTGTGTCTCCTTACCAAAAGTGATGGTTTCCCCACGAGAAGACGTCAAAAACGTCATAATGTGACCGCAGCATGATTTTTTAGATGATCATGTTGCATTCACCTTTGTTTTGAAAAAAAGTGTCTCTTTCCCAAAAGTGATGGTTTCCCCTCGAGAACAAGTCAAAAACGTCATAATGTGACCGAAGCATGAGTTTTCAGGTGATCATGTTACATTTACGTCTGTTTTGAGAAACTTGTATCTCCTGACTAAAAGTGATGGTTTCCCCACGAGAAAACGTCAGAAACGTCATAATGCGACGCAGCATGAGTTTTCAGGTGATCATGTTGCATTCACCTTTGTTTTGAAAAAAATGTGTCTCCTTCCCAAAAGTGATGGTTTCCCCACGAGCAGACGTCAAAAACGTCATAATGTGACCGCAGCATGAGTTTTCAGGTGATCATGTTGCATTCACCTCTGTTTTGAGAACCTTGTGTCTCCTGACCAAAAGTGATGGTTTCCCCACGAGAAGACGTCAAAAACGTCATAATGTGACCGCAGCATGATTTTTTAGATGATCATGTTGCATTCACCTGTTTTGAAAAAAATGTGTCTCCTTCCCAAAAGTGATGGTTTCCCCTCGAGAACACGTCAAAAACGTCATAATGTGAGCGCAGCATGAGTTTTCAGATGATCATGTTGCATTCACCTCTGTTTTGAAATAAATGTATCTCCTGACCAAAAGTGATGGTTTCCCCACGAGAAAACGTCAAAAACGTCATAATGTGACCGCAGCATGAGTTTTCAGGTGAGCATGTTGCATTTACCTCTGTTTTGAGAAACTTGTATCTCCTGACCAAAAGTGATGGTTTCCCCACGAGAAAACGTCAGAAACGTCATGATGTGACCGCAGCATGAGTTTTCAGATGATCATGTTGCATTCACCTCTGTTTTGAAATAAATGTATCTCCTGACCAAAAGTGATGGTTTCCCCACGAGCAGACGTCAAAAACGTCATAATGTGACCGCAGCATGAGTTTTCAGGTGATCATGTTGCATTCACCTTTGTTTTGAAAAGAATGTGTCTCCTTCCCAAAAGTAATGATTTCCCCTCGAGAACACGTCAGAAACGTCATAATGTGACGGCAGCATGAGTTTTCAGGTGATCATGTTGCATTTACGTCTGTTTTGAAATAAATGTATCTCCTGACCAAAAGTGATGGTTTCCCCACGAGCAGACGTCAAAAACGTCATAATTTGACCGCAGCATGAGTTTTCAGGTGATCATGTTGCATTCACCTTTGTTTTGAAAAAAATGTGTCTCCTTCCCAAAAGTGATGGTTTCCCCACGAGCAGACGTCAAAAACGTAATAATGTGACCGCAGCATGAATTTTCAGGTGATCATGTTGCATTCACCTCTGTTTTGAGAACCTTGTGTCTCCTGACCAAAAGTGATGGTTTCCCCTCGAGAACACGTCAAAAACGTCATAATGTGAGCGCAGCATGAGTTTTCAGATGATCATGTTGCATTCACCTCTGTTTTGAAATAAATGTATCTCCTGACCAAAAGTGATGGTTTCCCCACGAGAAAACGTCAAAAACGTCATAATTTGACCGCAGCATGAGTTTTCAGGTGATCATGTTGCATTCACCTTTGTTTTGAAAAAAATGTGTCTCCTTCCCAAAAGTGATGGTTTCCCCTCGAGAACAGGTCAAAAACGTCATAATGTGAGCGCAGCATGAGTTCTCAGATAAATCATGTTGCATTCCCCTCTGTTTTGAAATAAATGTATCTCCTGACCAAAAGTGATGGTTTCCCCACGAGCAGACGTCAAAAACGTCATAATGTGACCGCAGCATGAGTTTTCAGGTGAGCATGTTGTATTTACCTCTGTTTTGAGAAACTTGTATCTCCTGACCAAAAGTGATGGTTTCCCCACGAGAAAACGTCAGAAACGTCATAATGTGACGGCAGCATGAGTTTTCAGGTGATCATGTTGCATTTACGTCTGTTTTGAAATAAATGTATCTCCTGACCAAACGTGATGGTTTCCCCACGAGAAAACGTCAAAAACATCATGATGTGACCGCAGCATGAGTTTTCAGATGATCATGTTGCATTCACCTCTGTTTTGAGAACCTTGTGTCTCCTGACCAAAAGTGATGGTTTCCCCACGAGAAGACGTCTAAAACGTCATAATGTGACCGCAGCATGATTTTTTAGATGATCATGTTGCATTCACCTGTTTTGAAAAAAATGTGTCTCCTTCCCAAAAGTGATGGTTTCCCCTCGAGAACACGTCAAAAACGTCATAATGTGAGCGCAGCATGAGTTTTCAGATGATCATGTTGCATTCACCTCTGTTTTGAAATAAATGTATCTCCTGACCAAAAGTGATGGTTTCCCCACGAGAAAACGTCAAAAACGTCATAATTTGACCGCAGCATGAGTTTTCAGGTGATCATGTTGCATTCACCTTTGTTTTGAAATAAATGTATCTCCTGACCAAAAGTGATGGTTTCCCCACGAGAAAACGTCAAAAACGTCATAATGTGACCACAAGCAATAGTTTTCAGGTGATCATGTTGCATTTACCTTTGTTTTGAGAAACTTGTATCTCCTGACCAAAAGTGATGGTTTCCCCACGAGAAAACGTCAGAAACGTCATAATGTGACCGCAGCATGAGTTTTCAGGTGATCATGTTGCATTCACCTCTGTTTTGAAAAAAAGTGTCTCTTTCCCAAAAGTGATGGTTTCCCCTCGAGAACAAGTCAAAAACGTCATAATGTGACCGCAGCATGAGTTTTCAGGTGATCATGTTACATTTACGTCTGTTTTGAGAAACTTGTATCTCCTGACTAAAAGTGATGGTTTCCCCTCGAGAACAAGTCAAAAACGTCATAATGTGACCGCAGCATGAGTTTTCAGGTGATCATGTTACATTTACGTCTGTTTTGAGAAACTTGTATCTCCTGACTAAAAGTGATGGTTTCCCCACGAGAAAACGTCAGAAACGTCATAATGCGACCGCAGCATTACTTTTCAGGTGATCATGTTGCATTCACCTTTGTTTTGAAAAAAATGTGTCTCCTTCCCAAAAGTGATGGTTTCCCCACGAGCAGACGTCAAAAACGTCATAATGTGACCGCAGCATGAGTTTTCAGGTGATCATGTTGCATTCACCTCTGTTTTGAAAAAAATGTGTCTCCTGAACAAAAGTGATGGTTTCCCCACGAGAAAACGTCAGAAACGTTATAATGTGACCGCAGCATGAGTTTTCAGGTGATCATGTTGCATTCACCTTTGTTTTGAAATAAATGTATCTCCTGACCAAAAGTGATGGTTTCCCCACGAGAAAACGTCAAAAACGTCATAATGTGACCGCAGCATGAGTTTTCAGGTGATCATGTTGCATTCACCTTTGTTTTGAAAAGAATGTGTCTCCTTCCCAAAAGTAATGATTTCCCCTCGAGAACACGTCTAAAATGTCATAATTTGAGCGCAGCATGAGTTTTCAGATAAATCATGTTGCATTCCCCTCTGTTTTGAAATAAATGTATCTCCTGACCAAAAGTGATGGTTTCCCCACGAGAAAACGTCAAAAACGTCATAATGTGACCGCAGCATGAGTTTTCAGGTGATCATGTTGCATTCACCTTTGTTTTGAAAAAAATGTGTCTCTTTCCCAAAAGTGATGGTTTCCCCTCGAGAACAGGTCAAAAACGTCATAATGTGAGCGCAGCATGAGTTTTCAGATGATCATGTTGCATTCACCTCTATTTTGAAATAAATGTATCTCCTGACCAAAAGTGATGGTTTCCCCACGAGAAAACGTCAAAAACATCATGATGTGACCGCAGCATGAGTTTTCAGGTGATCATGTTGCATTCACCTCTGTTTTGAGAACCTTGTGTCTCCTGACCAAAAGTGATGGTTTCCCCACGAGAAGACGTCAAAAACGTCATAATGTGAGCGCAGCATGAGTTTTCAGGTGATCATGTTGCATTTACATCTGTTTTGAGAAACTTGTGTCTCCTGACCAAAAGTGATGGTTTCCCCACGAGAAAACGTCAGAAACGTCATAATTTGACCGCAGCACGAGTTTTCAGGTGATCATGTTGAATTTACCTCTGTTTTGAGAAACTTGTATATCCTGACGAAAAGTGATGATTTCCCCACGAGAAAACGTCAGAAACGTCATAATGTGACCGCAGCATGAGTTTTCAGGTGATCATGTTGCATTCACCGCTGTTTTGAAATAAATGTATATCCTGACCAAAAGTGATGGTTTCCCCACGAGAAAACGTCAAAAACGTCATAATGTGAGCGCAGCATGAGTTTTCAGATGATCATGTTTCATTTACATCTGTTTTGAGAAACTTGTATCTCCTGACCAAAAGTGATGGTTTCCCCACGAGAAAACGTCAAAAATGTCATAATGTGAGCGCAGCATGAGTTTTCAGGTGATCATGTTGAATTTACCTCTGTTTTGAAATAAATGTATCTTCTGACCAAAAGTGATGGTTTCCCAACGACAAAACGTCAAAAACGTCATAATGTGACCGCAGCATGAGTTTTCAGGTGATCATGTTTCATTCACATCTGTTTTGAAATAAATGTGTCTCCTGACCAAAAGTGATGGTTTCCCCACGAGAAAACGTCAAAAACGGCATAATGTGAGCGCAGCATGAGTTTTCAGATGATCATGTTGCATTTACATCTGTTTTGAGAAACTTGTATATCCTGACGAAAAGTGATGATTTCCCCACGAGAAAACGTCAGAAACGTCATCATGTGACCGCAGCATGAGTTTTCAGGTGATCATGTTGCATTTACTTCTGTTTTGAGAAACTTGTATCTCCTGACCAAAAGTGATGGTTTCCCCACGAGAAAACGTCAGAAACGTCATCATGTGACCGCAGCATGAGTTTTCAGGTGATCATGTTGCATTCACCTGTGTTTTGAAATAAATGTATCTTCTGACCAAAAGTGATGGTTTCCCCACGAGAAAACGTCAAAAACGTCATAATGTGACCGCAGCATGAGTTTTCAGGTGATCATGTTGCATTCACCTTTGTTTTAAAAAAAATGTATCTCTTTCCCAAAAGTGATGGTTTCCCCTCGAGAACAGGTCAAAAACGTCATAATGTGAGCGCAGCATGAGTTTTCAGATGATCATGTTGCATTCACCTCTATTTTGAAATAAATGTATCTCCTGACCAAAAGTGATGGTTTCCCCACGAGAAAACGTCAAAAACATCATGATGTGACCGCAGCATGAGTTTTCAGGTGATCATGTTGCATTCACCTCTGTTTTGAGAACCTTGTGTCTCCTGACCAAAAGTGATGGTTTCCCCACGAGAAGACGTCAAAAACGTCATAATGTGAGCGCAGCATGAGTTTTCAGGTGATCATGTTGCATTTATATCTGTTTTGAGAAACTTGTGTCTCCTGACCAAAAGTGATGGTTTCCCCACGAGAAAACGTCAGAAACGTCATAATTTGACCGCAGCACGAGTTTTCAGGTGATCATGTTGAATTTACCTCTGTTTTGAGAAACTTGTATATCCTGACGAAAAGTGATGATTTCCCCACGAGAAAACGTCAGAAACGTCATAATGTGACCGCAGCATGAGTTTTCAGGTGATCATGTTTCATTCACATCTGTTTTGAAATAAATGTGTCTCCTGACCAAAAGTGATGGTTTCCCCACGAGAAAACGTCAAAAACGGCATAATGTGAGCGCAGCATGAGTTTTCAGATGATCATGTTGCATTTACATCTGTTTTGAGAAACTTGTATATCCTGACGAAAAGTGATGATTTCCCCACGAGAAAACGTCAGAAACGTCATAATGTGACCGCAGCATGAGTTTTCAGGTGATCATATTGCATTTACTTCTGTTTTGAGAAACTTGTATCTCCTGACCAAAAGTGACGGTTTCCCCACGAGAAAACGTCAAAAACGTCATAATGTGAGCGCAGCATAAGTTTTAAGATGAGCATGTTGCATTCACCTTTGTTTTGAAAAAAATGTGTCTTCTTCCCAAAAGTGATGATTTCCCCTCGAGAACACGTCAAAAACGTCATAATGTGAGCGCAGCATGAGTTTTCAGATGATCATGTTGCATTCACCTCTGTTTTGAAATAAATGTATCTCCTGACCAAAAGTGATGGTTTCCCCACGAGAAAACGTCAAAAACGTCATAATTTGACCGCAGCATGAGTTTTCAGATGATCATGTTTCATTTACATCTGTTTTGAGAAACTTGTATCTCCTGACCAAAAGTGATGGTTTCCCCACGAGAAAACGTCAAAAACGTCATAATGTGAGCGCAGCATGAGTTTTCAGGTGATCATGTTGAATTTACCTCTGTTTTGAAATAAATGTATCTTCTGACCAAAAGTGATGGTTTCCCAACGACAAAACGTCAAAAACGTCATAATGTGACCGCAGCATGAGTTTTCAGGTGATCATGTTTCATTCACATCTGTTTTGAAATAAATGTGTCTCCTGACCAAAAGTGATGGTTTCCCCACGAGAAAACGTCAAAAACGGCATAATGTGAGCGCAGCATGAGTTTTCAGATGATCATGTTGCATTTACATCTGTTTTGAGAAACTTGTATATCCTGACGAAAAGTGATGATTTCCCCACGAGAAAACGTCAGAAACGTCATAATGTGACCGCAGCATGAGTTTTCAGGTGATCATGTTGCATTTACTTCTGTTTTGAGAAACTTGTATCTCCTGACCAAAAGTGATGGTTTCCCCACGAGAAAACGTCAGAAACGTCATCATGTGACCGCAGCATGAGTTTTCAGGTGATCATGTTGCATTCACCTGTGTTTTGAAATAAATGTATCTTCTGACCAAAAGTGATGGTTTCCCCACGAGAAAACGTCAAAAACGGCATAATGTGAGCGCAGCATGAGTTTTCAGATGATCATGTTGCATTTACATCTGTTTTGAGAAACTTGTATATCCTGACGAAAAGTGATGATTTCCCCACGAGAAAACGTCAGAAACGTCATAATGTGACCGCAGCATGAGTTTTCAGGTGATCATGTTGCATTTACTTCTGTTTTGAGAAACTTGTATCTCCTAACCAAAAGTGATGGTTTCCCCACGAGAAAACGTCAGAAACGTCATCATGTGACCGCAGCATGAGTTTTCAGGTGATCATGTTGCATTCACCTGTGTTTTGAAATAAATGTATCTTCTGACCAAAAGTGATGGTTTCCCAACGACAAAACGTCAAAAACGTCATAATGTGACCGCAGCATGAGTTTTCAGGTGATCATGTTGCATTCACCTGTGTTTTGAAATAAATGTATCTCCTGACCAAAAGTGATGGTTTCCCCACGAGAAAACGTCAAAAACGTCATAATGTGAGCGCAGCATGAGTTTTCAGATGATCATGTTGCATTTACATCTGTTTTGAGAAACTTGTATCTCCTGACCAAAAGTGATGGTTTCCCCACGAGAAAACGTCAGAAACGTCATAATGTGACCGCAGCATGAGTTTTCAGGTGATCATGTTGCATTTACCTCTGTTTTGAGAAACTTGTATCTCCTGACCAAAAGTGACGGTTTCCCCACGAGAAAACGTCAAAAACGTCATAATGTGAGCGCAGCATAAGTTTTAAGATGAGCATGTTGCATTCACCTTTGTTTTGAAAAAAATGTGTCTCCTTCCCAAAAGTGATGGTTTCCCCTCGAGAACACGTCAAAAACGTCATAATGTGAGCGCAGCATGAGTTTTCAGATGATCATGTTGCATTCACCTCTGTTTTGAAATAAATGTATCTCCTGACCAAAAGTGATGGTTTCCCCACGAGAAAACGTCAAAAACGTCATAATTTGACCGCAGCATGAGTTTTCAGATGATCATGTTTCATTTACATCTGTTTTGAGAAACTTGTATCTCCTGACCAAAAGTGATGGTTTCCCCACGAGAAAACGTCAAAAACGTCATAATGTGAGCGCAGCATGAGTTTTCAGGTGATCATGTTGAATTTACCTCTGTTTTGAAATAAATGTATCTTCTGACCAAAAGTGATGGTTTCCCAACGACAAAACGTCAAAAACGTCATAATGTGACCGCAGCATGAGTTTTCAGGTGATCATGTTTCATTCACATCTGTTTTGAAATAAATGTGTCTCCTGACCAAAAGTGATGGTTTCCCCACGAGAAAACGTCAAAAACGGCATAATGTGAGCGCAGCATGAGTTTTCAGATGATCATGTTGCATTTACATCTGTTTTGAGAAACTTGTATATCCTGACGAAAAGTGATGATTTCCCCACGAGAAAACGTCAGAAACGTCATAATGTGACCGCAGCATGAGTTTTCAGGTGATCATGTTGCATTTACTTCTGTTTTGAGAAACTTGTATCTCCTGACCAAAAGTGATGGTTTCCCCACGAGAAAACGTCAGAAACGTCATCATGTGACCGCAGCATGAGTTTTCAGGTGATCATGTTGCATTCACCTGTGTTTTGAAATAAATGTATCTCCTGACCAAAAGTGATGGTTTCCCCACGAGAAAACGTCAAAAACGTCATAATGTGAGCGCAGCATGAGTTTTCAGATGATCATGTTGCATTTACATCTGTTTTGAGAAACTTGTATCTCCTGACCAAAAGTGATGGTTTCCCCACGAGAAAACGTCAGAAACGTCATAATGTGACCGCAGCATGAGTTTTCAGGTGATCATGTTGCATTTACCTCTGTTTTGAGAAACTTGTATCTCCTGACCAAAAGTGACGGTTTCCCCACGAGAAAACGTCAAAAACGTCATAATGTGAGCGCAGCATAAGTTTTAAGATGAGCATGTTGCATTCACCTTTGTTTTGAAAAAAATGTGTCTCCTTCCCAAAAGTGATGGTTTCCCCTCGAGAACACGTCAAAAACGTCATAATGTGAGCGCAGCATGAGTTTTCAGATGATCATGTTGCATTCACCTCTGTTTTGAAATAAATGTATCTCCTGACCAAAAGTGATGGTTTCCCCACGAGAAAACGTCAAAAACGTCATAATTTGACCGCAGCATGAGTTTTCAGGTGATCATGTTGCATTCACCTTTGTTTTGAAAAAAATGTGTCTCCTTCCCAAAAGTGATGGTTTCCCCTCGAGAACACGTCAAAAACTTCATAATGTGAGCGCAGCATGAGTTTTCAGATGATCATGTTGCATTCACCTTTGTTTTGAAAAAAATGTGTCTCCTTCCCAAAAGTGATGGTTTCCCCACGAGAAAACGTCAGAAACGTCATAATGTGACCGCAGCATGAGTTTTCAGGTGATCATGTTGCATTTACTTCTGTTTTGAGAAACTTGTATCTCCTGACCAAAAGTGATGGTTTCCCCACGAGAAAACGTCAAAAACGTCATAATGTGAGCGCAGCATGAGTTTTCAGATGATCATGTTGCATTTACATCTGTTTTGAGAAACTTGTATCTCCTGACCAAAAGTGATGGTTTCCCCACGAGAAAACGTCAGAAACGTCATAATGTGACCGCAGCATGAGTTTTCAGGTGATCATGTTGCATTTACCTCTGTTTTGAGAAACTTGTATCTCCTGACCAAAAGTGACGGTTTCCCCACGAGAAAACGTCAAAAACGTCATAATGTGAGCGCAGCATAAGTTTTAAGATGAGCATGTTGCATTCACCTTTGTTTTGAAAAAAATGTGTCTCCTTCCCAAAAGTGATGGTTTCCCCTCGAGAACACGTCAAAAACGTCATAATGTGAGCGCAGCATGAGTTTTCAGATGATCATGTTGCATTCACCTCTGTTTTGAAATAAATGTATCTCCTGACCAAAAGTGATGGTTTCCCCACGAGAAAACGTCAAAAACGTCATAATTTGACCGCAGCATGAGTTTTCAGGTGATCATGTTGCATTCACCTTTGTTTTGAAAAAAATGTGTCTCCTTCCCAAAAGTGATGGTTTCCCCTCGAGAACACGTCAAAAACTTCATAATGTGAGCGCAGCATGAGTTTTCAGATGATCATGTTGCATTCACCTTTGTTTTGAAAAAAATGTGTCTCCTTCCCAAAAGTGATGGTTTCCCCTCGAGAACCCGTCAAAAACGTCATAATGTGAGCGCAGCATGAGTTTTCAGATGATCATGTTGCATTCACCTCTGTTTTGAAATAAATGTATCTCCTGACCAAAAGTGATGGTTTCCCGACGAGAAAACGTCAGAAACGTCATAATGTGACTGCAGCATGAGTTTTCAGGTGATCATGTTGCATTCACCTCTGTTTTGAGAACCTTGTATCTCCTGACTAAAAGTGATGGTTTCCCCACGAGAAAACGTCAGAAACGTCATAATGCGACCGCAGCATGAGTTTTCAGGTGATCATGTTGCATTCACCTTTGTTTTGAAAAAAATGTGTCTCCTTCCCAAAAGTGATGGTTTCCCCACGAGTAGACGTCTAAAACGTCATAATGTGACCGCAGCATGAGTTTTCAGGTGATCATGTTGCATTCACCTGTTTTGAAAAAAATGTGTCTCCTTCCCAAAAGTGATGGTTTCCCCACGCGAAAACTTCAGAAACGTTATAATGCGACCGCAGCATGAGTTTTCAGGTGATCATGTTGCATTCACCTTTGTTTTGAAAAAAAATGTATCTCCTGACCAAAAGTGATGGTTTCCCCACGAGAAGACGTCAAAAACGTCATAATGTGAGCGCAGCATGCGTTTTCAGGTGATCATATTGGATTCACCTCTGTTTTGAGAACCTTGTATCTCCTGACTAAAAGTGATGGTTTCCCCACGAGAAAACGTCAGAAACGTCATAATGCGACCGCAGCATGAGTTTTCAGGTGATCATGTTGCATTCACCTTTGTTTTGAAAAAAATGTGTCTCCTTCCCAAAAGTGATGGTTTCCCAACGAGCAGACGTCAAAAACGTCATAATGTGACCGCAGCATGAGTTTTCAGGTGATCATGTTGCATTCACCTCTGTTTTGAAAAAAATGTGTCTCCTGAACAAAAGTGATGGTTTCCCCACGCGAAAACTTCAGAAACGTTATAATGTGACCGCAGCATGAGTTTTCAGGTGATCATGTTGCATTCACCTTTGTTTTGAAATAAATGTATCTCCTGACCAAAAGTGATGGTTTCCCCACGAGAAAACGTCAAAAACGTCATAATGTGACCGCAGCATGGGTTTTCAGGTGATCATGTTGCATTCACCTTTGTTTTGAAAAAAATGTGTCTCCTTCCCAAAAGTGATGGTTTCCCCACGAGAAAACGTCAAAAACGCCATAATGTAACCGCTGCATGAGTTTTCAGGTGATTATGTTGCATTCACCTCTGTTTTGAAATAAATGTATCTCCTGACCAAAAGTGATGGTTTCCCCACGAGAAAACGTCAAAAACGTCATAATTTGACCGCAGCATGAGTTTTCAGGTGATCATGTTGCATTCACCTTTGTTTTGAAATAAATGTATCTCCTGACCAAAAGTGATGGTTTCCCCACGAGAAGACGTCAAAAACGTCATAATGTGACCACAAGCAATAGTTTTCAGGTGATCATGTTGCATTTACCTTTGTTTTGAGAAACTTGTATCTCCTGACCAAAAGTGATGGTTTCCCCACGAGAAAACGTCAGAAACGTCATAATGTGACCGCAGCATGAGTTTTCAGGTGATCATGTTGCATTCACCTTTGTTTTGAAATAAATGTATCTCCTGACCAAAAGTGATGGTTTCCCCACGAGAAAACGTCAAAAACGTCATAATGTGACCGCAGCATGAGTTTTCAGGTGATCATGTTGCATTCACCTTTGTTTTGAAAATAATGTGTCTCCTTCCCAAAAGTAATGATTTCCCCTCGAGAACACGTCAAAAATGTCATAATTTGAGCGCAGCATGAGTTTTCAGATAAATCATGTTGCATTCCCCTCTGTTTTGAAATAAATGTATCTCCTGACCAAAAGTGATGGTTTCCCCACGAGAAAACGTCAAAAACGTCATAATGTGACCGCAGCATGAGTTTTCAGGTGATCATGTTGCATTCACCTTTGTTTTGAAAAAAATGTGTCTCCTTCCCAAAAGTGATGGTTTCCCCTCGAGAACAGGTCAAAAACGTCATAATGTGAGCGCAGCATGAGTTTTCAGATGATCATGTTGCATTCACCTCTATTTTGAAATAAATGTATCTCCTGACCAAAAGTGATGGTTTCCCCACGGGAAAACGTCAAAAACATCATGATGTGACCGCAGCATGAGTTTTCAGGTGATCATGTTGCATTCACCTCTGTTTTGAGAACCTTGTGTCTCCTGACCAAAAGTGATGGTTTCCCCACGAGAAGACGTCAAAAACGTCATAATGTGAGCGCAGCATGAGTTTTCAGGTGATCATGTTGCATTTACATCTGTTTTGAGAAACTTGTGTCTCCTGACCAAAAGTGATGGTTTCCCCACGAGAAAACGTCAGAAACGTCATAATTTGACCGCAGCACGAGTTTTCAGGTGATCATGTTGAATTTACCTCTGTTTTGAGAAACTTGTATATCCTGACGAAAAGTGATGATTTCCCCACGAGAAAACGTCAGAAACGTCATAATGTGACCGCAGCATGAGTTTTCAGGTGATCATGTTGCATTTACTTCTGTTTTGAGAAACTTGTATCTTCTGACCAGAAGTGATGGTTTCCCCACGAGAAAACGTCAAAAACGTCATAATGTGAGCGCAGCATGAGTTTTCAGATGATCATGTTTCATTTACATCTGTTTTGAGAAACTTGTATCTCCTGACCAAAAGTGATGGTTTCCCCACGAGAAAACGTCAAAAACGTCATAATGTGACCACAAGCAATAGTTTTCAGGTGATCATGTTGCATTTACCTTTGTTTTGAGAAACTTGTATCTCCTGACCAAAAGTGATGGTTTCCCCACGAGAAAACGTCAGAAACGTCATAATGTGACCGCAGCATGAGTTTTCAGGTGATCATGTTGCATTCACCTTTGTTTTGAAAAAAATGTGTCTCCTTCCCAAAAGTGATGGTTTCCCCACGAGCAGACGTCAAAAACGTCATAATGTGACCGCAGCATGAGTTTTCAGGTGATCATGTTGCATTCACCTCTGTTTTGAGAACCTTGTGTCTCCTGACCAAAAGTGATGGTTTCCCCACGAGAAGACGCCAAAAACGTCATAATGTGACCGCAGCATGATTTTTTAGATGATCATGTTGCATTCACCTGTTTTGAAAAAAATGTGTCTCCTTCCCAAAAGTGATGGTTTCCCCTCGAGAACACGTCAAAAACGTCATAATGTGAGCGCAGCATGAGTTCTCAGATAAATCATGTTGCATTCCCCTCTGTTTTGAAATAAATGTATCTCCTGACCAAAAGTGATGGTTTCCCCACGAGAAAACGTCAAAAACATCATGATGTGACCGCAGCATGAGTTTTCAGATGATCATGTTGCATTCACCTCTGTTTTGAGAACCTTGTGTCTCCTGACCAAAAGTGATGGTTTCCCCACGAGAAAACGTCAAAAACGTCATAATTTGACCGCAGCATGAGTTTTCAGGTGATCATGTTGCATTCACCTTTGTTTTGAAATAAATGTATCTCCTGACCAAAAGTGATGGTTTCCCCACGAGAAAAGGTCAAAAACGTCATAATGTGACCACAAGCAATAGTTTTCAGATGATCATGTTGCATTTACCTTTGTTTTGAGAAACTTGTATCTCCTGACCAAAAGTGATGGTTTCCCAACGAGAAAAGGTCAGAAACGTCATAATGTGACCGCAGCATGAGTTTTCAGGTGATCATGTTTCATTCACATCTGTTTTGAAATAAATGTGTCTCCTGACCAAAAGTGATGGTTTCCCCACGAGAAAACGTCAAAAACGGCATAATGTGAGCGCAGCATGAGTTTTCAGATGATCATGTTGCATTTACATCTGTTTTGAGAAACTTGTATATCCTGACGAAAAGTGATGATTTCCCCACGAGAAAACGTCAGAAACGTCATAATGTGACCGCAGCATGAGTTTTCAGGTGATCATGTTGCATTTACTTCTGTTTTGAAATAAATGTATCTTCTGACCAAAAGTGATGGTTTCCCAACGACAAAACGTCAAAAACGTCATAATGTGACCGCAGCATGAGTTTTCAGGTGATCATGTTGCATTCACCTGTGTTTTGAAATAAATGTATCTTCTGACCAAAAGTGATGGTTTCCCAACGACAAAACGTCAAAAACGTCATAATGTGACCACAAGCAATAGTTTTCAGATGATCATGTTGCATTTACCTTTGTTTTGAGAAACTTGTATCTCCTGACCAAAAGTGATGGTTTCCCAACGACAAAACGTCAAAAACGTCATAATGTGACCGCAGCATGAGTTTTCAGGTGATCATGTTGCATTCACCTTTGTTTTGAAATAAATGTATCTCCTGACCAAAAGTGATGGTTTCCCCACGAGAAAAGGTCAAAAACGTCATAATGTGACCACAAGCAATAGTTTTCAGATGATCATGTTGCATTTACCTTTGTTTTGAGAAACTTGTATCTCCTGACCAAAAGTGATGGTTTCCCAACGAGAAAAGGTCAGAAACGTCATAATGTGACCGCAGCATGAGTTTTCAGGTGATCATGTTTCATTCACATCTGTTTTGAAATAAATGTGTCTCCTGACCAAAAGTGATGGTTTCCCCACGAGAAAACGTCAAAAACGGCATAATGTGAGCGCAGCATGAGTTTTCAGATGATCATGTTGCATTTACATCTGTTTTGAGAAACTTGTATATCCTGACGAAAAGTGATGATTTCCCCACGAGAAAACGTCAGAAACGTCATAATGTGACCGCAGCATGAGTTTTCAGGTGATCATGTTGCATTTACTTCTGTTTTGAAATAAATGTATCTTCTGACCAAAAGTGATGGTTTCCCAACGACAAAACGTCAAAAACGTCATAATGTGACCGCAGCATGAGTTTTCAGGTGATCATGTTGCATTCACCTGTGTTTTGAAATAAATGTATCTTCTGACCAAAAGTGATGGTTTCCCAACGACAAAACGTCAAAAACGTCATAATGTGACCGCAGCATGAGTTTTCAGGTGATCATGTTTCATTCACATCTGTTTTGAAATAAATGTGTCTCCTTCCCAAAAGTGATGGTTTCCCCTCGGGAACACGTCAAAAACGTCATAATGTGAGCGCAGCATGGGTTTTCAGATGATCATGTTGCATTCACCTCTGTTTTGAAATAAATGTATCTCCTGACCAAAAGTGATGGTTTCCCCACGAGAAAACGTCAAAAACGTCATAATTTGACCGCAGCATGAGTTTTCAGGTGATCATGTTGCATTCACCTTTGTTTTGAAATAAATGTATCTCCTGACCAAAAGTGATGGTTTCCCCACGAGAAAAGGTCAAAAACGTCATAATGTGACCACAAGCAATAGTTTTCAGATGATCATGTTGCATTTACCTTTGTTTTGAGAAACTTGTATCTCCTGACCAAAAGTGATGGTTTCCCAACGAGAAAACGTCAGAAACGTCATAATGTGACCGCAGCATGAGTTTTCAGGTGATCATGTTGCATTCACCTCTGTTTTGAAAAAAAGTGTCTCTTTCCCAAAAGTGATGGTTTCCCCTCGAGAACAAGTCAAAAACGTCATAATGTGACCGAAGCATGAGTTTTCAGGTGATCATGTTACATTTACGTCTGTTTTGAGAAACTTGTATCTCCTGACTAAAAGTGATGGTTTCCCCACGAGAAAACGTCAGAAACGTCATAATGCGACGCAGCATGAGTTTTCAGGTGATCATGTTGCATTCACCTTTGTTTTGAAAAAAATGTGTCTCCTTCCCAAAAGTGATGGTTTCCCCACGAGCAGACGTCAAAAACGTCATAATGTGACCGCAGCATGAGTTTTCAGGTGATCATGTTGCATTCACCTCTGTTTTGAGAACCTTGTGTCTCCTGACCAAAAGTGATGGTTTCCCCACGAGAAGACGTCAAAAACGTCATAATGTGACCGCAGCATGATTTTTTAGATGATCATGTTGCATTCACCTCTGTTTTGAAAAAAAGTGTCTCTTTCCCAAAAGTGATGGTTTCCCCTCGAGAACAAGTCAAAAACGTCATAATATGACCGAAGCATGAGTTTTCAGGTGATCATGTTACATTTACGTCTGTTTTGAGAAACTTGTATCTCCTGACTAAAAGTGATGGTTTCCCCACGAGAAAACGTCAGAAACGTCATAATGCGACGCAGCATGAGTTTTCAGGTGATCATGTTGCATTCACCTTTGTTTTGAAAAAAATGTGTCTCCTTCCCAAAAGTGATGGTTTCCCCACGAGCAGACGTCAAAAACGTCATAATGTGACCGCAGCATGAGTTTTTAGGTGATCATGTTGCATTCACCTCTGTTTTGAGAACCTTGTGTCTCCTTACCAAAAGTGATGGTTTCCCCACGATAAGACGTCAAAAACGTCATAATGTGACCGCAGCATGATTTTTTAGATGATCATGTTGCATTCACCTCTGTTTTGAAAAAAAGTGTCTCCTGACCAAAAGTGATGGTTTCCCCACGAGAAGACGTCTAAAACGTCATAATGTGACCGCAGCATGATTTTTTAGATGATCATGTTGCATTCACCTGTTTTGAAAAAAATGTGTCTCCTTCCCAAAAGTGATGGTTTCCCCTCGAGAACACGTCAAAAACGTCATAATGTGAGCGCAGCATGAGTTTTCAGATGATCATGTTGCATTCACCTCTGTTTTGAAATAAATGTATCTCCTGAACAAAAGTGATGGTTTCTCCACGAGAAAACGTCAAAAACGTCATAATTTCACCGCAGCATGAGTTTTCAGGTGATCATGTTGCATTCACCTTTGTTTTGAAATAAATGTATCTCCTGACCAAAAGTGATGGTTTCCCCACGAGAAAACGTCAAAAACGTCATAATGTGACCACAAGCAATAGTTTTCAGGTGATCATGTTGCATTTACCTTTGTTTTGAGAAACTTGTATCTCCTGACCAAAAGTGATGGTTTCCCCACGAGAAAACGTCAGAAACGTCATAATGTGACCGCAGCATGAGTTTTCAGGTGATCATGTTGCATTCACCTCTGTTTTGAAAAAAAGTGTCTCTTTCCCAAAAGTGATGGTTTCCCCTCGAGAACAAGTCAAAAACGTCATAATGTGACCGCAGCATGAGTTTTCAGGTGATCATGTTACATTTACGTCTGTTTTGAGAAACTTGTATCTCCTGATTAAAAGTGATGGTTTCCCCACGAGAAAACGTCAGAAACGTCATAATGCGACCGCAGCATTACTTTTCAGGTGATCATGTTGCATTCACCTTTGTTTTGAAAAAAATGTGTCTCCTTCCCAAAAGTGATGGTTTCCCCACGAGCAGACGTGAAAAACGTCATAATGTGACCGCAGCATGAGTTTTCAGGTGATCATGTTGCATTCACCTCTGTGTTGAAAAAAATGTGTCTCCTGAACAAAAGTGATGGTTTCCCCACGAGAAAACGTCAGAAACGTTATAATGTGACCGCAGCATGAGTTTTCAGGTGATCATGTTGCATTCACCTTTGTTTTGAAATAAATGTATCTCCTGACCAAAAGTGATGGTTTCCCCACGAGAAAACGTCAAAAACGTCATAATGTGACCGCAGCATGAGTTTTCAGGTGATCATGTTGCATTCACCTTTGTTTTGAAAAGAATGTGTCTCCTTCCCAAAAGTAATGATTTCCCCTCGAGAACACGTCTAAAATGTCATAATTTGAGCGCAGCATGAGTTTTCAGATAAATCATGTTGCATTCCCCTCTGTTTTGAAATAAATGTATCTCCTGACCAAAAGTGATGGTTTCCCCACGAGAAAACGTCAAAAACGTCATAATGTGACCGCAGCATGACTTTTCAGGTGATCATGTTGCATTCACCTTTGTTTTGAAAAAAATGTGTCTCCTTCCCAAAAGTGATGGTTTCCCCACGAGCAGACGTCAAAAACGTCATAATGTGACCGCAGCATGAGTTTTTAGGTGATCATGTTGCATTCACCTCTGTTTTGAGAACCTTGTGTCTCCTTACCAAAAGTGATGGTTTCCCCACGATAAGACGTCAAAAACGTCATAATGTGACCGCAGCATGATTTTTTAGATGATCATGTTGCATTCACCTCTGTTTTGAAAAAAAGTGTCTCTTTCCCAAAAGTGATGGTTTCCCCTCGAGAACAAGTCAAAAACGTCATAATGTGACCGAAGCATGAGTTTTCAGGTGATCATGTTACATTTACGTCTGTTTTGAGAAACTTGTATCTCCTGACTAAAAGTGATGGTTTCCCCACGAGAAAACGTCAGAAACGTCATAATGCGACGCAGCATGAGTTTTCAGGTGATCATGTTGCATTCACCTTTGTTTTGAAAAAAATGTGTCTCCTTCCCAAAAGTGATGGTTTCCCCACGAGCAGACGTCAAAAACGTCATAATGTGACCGCAGCATGAGTTTTCAGGTGATCATGTTGCATTCACCTCTGTTTTGAGAACCTTGTGTCTCCTGACCAAAAGTGATGGTTTCCCCACGAGAAGACGTCAAAAACGTCATAATGTGACCGCAGCATGATTTTTTAGATGATCATGTTGCATTCACCTGTTTTGAAAAAAATGTGTCTCCTTCCCAAAAGTGATGGTTTCCCCTCGAGAACACGTCAAAAACGTCATGATGTGACCGCAGCATGAGTTTTCAGATGATCATGTTGCATTCACCTCTGTTTTGAAATAAATGTATCTCCTGACCAAAAGTGATGGTTTCCCCACGAGCAGACGTCAAAAACGTCATAATGTGACCGCAGCATGAGTTTTCAGGTGATCATGTTGCATTCACCTTTGTTTTGAAAAGAATGTGTCTCCTTCCCAAAAGTAATGATTTCCCCTCGAGAACACGTCAGAAACGTCATAATGTGACGGCAGCATGAGTTTTCAGGTGATCATGTTGCATTTACGTCTGTTTTGAAATAAATGTATCTCCTGACCAAAAGTGATGGTTTCCCCACGAGCAGACGTCAAAAACGTCATAATTTGACCGCAGCATGAGTTTTCAGGTGATCATGTTGCATTCACCTTTGTTTTGAAAAAAATGTGTCTCCTTCCCAAAAGTGATGGTTTCCCCACGAGCAGACGTCAAAAACGTAATAATGTGACCGCAGCATGAATTTTCAGGTGATCATGTTGCATTCACCTCTGTTTTGAGAACCTTGTGTCTCCTGACCAAAAGTGATGGTTTCCCCTCGAGAACACGTCAAAAACGTCATAATGTGAGCGCAGCATGAGTTTTCAGATGATCATGTTGCATTCACCTCTGTTTTGAAAAAAATGTGTCTCCTTCCCAAAAGTGATGGTTTCCCCTCGAGAACACGTCAAAAACGTCATAATGTGAGCGCAGCATGAGTTTTCAGATGATCATGTTGCATTCACCTCTGTTTTGAAATAAATGTATCTCCTGACCAAAAGTGATGGTTTCCCCACGAGAAAACGTCAAAAACGTCATAATTTGACCGCAGCATGAGTTTTCAGGTGATCATGTTGCATTCACCTTTGTTTTGAAAAAAATGTGTCTCCTTCCCAAAAGTGATGGTTTCCCCTCGAGAACAGGTCAAAAACGTCATAATGTGAGCGCAGCATGAGTTCTCAGATAAATCATGTTGCATTCCCCTCTGTTTTGAAATAAATGTATCTCCTGACCAAAAGTGATGGTTTCCCCACGAGCAGACGTCAAAAACGTCATAATGTGACCGCAGCATGCGTTTTCAGGTGAGCATGTTGCATTTACCTCTGTTTTGAGAAACTTGTATCTCCTGACCAAAAGTGATGGTTTCCCCACGAGAAAACGTCAGAAACGTCATAATGTGACGGCAGCATGAGTTTTCAGGTGATCATGTTGCATTTACGTCTGTTTTGAAATAAATGTATCTCCTGACCAAACGTGATGGTTTCCCCACGAGAAAACGTCAAAAACATCATGATGTGACCGCAGCATGAGTTTTCAGATGATCATGTTGCATTCACCTCTGTTTTGAGAACCTTGTGTCTCCTGACCAAAAGTGATGGTTTCCCCACGAGAAGACGTCTAAAACGTCATAATGTGACCGCAGCATGATTTTTTAGATGATCATGTTGCATTCACCTGTTTTGAAAAAAATGTGTCTCCTTCCCAAAAGTGATGGTTTCCCCTCGAGAACACGTCAACAACGTCATAATGTGAGCGCAGCATGAGTTTTCAGATGATCATGTTGCATTCACCTCTGTTTTGAAATAAATGTATCTCCTGAACAAAAGTGATGGTTTCTCCACGAGAAAACGTCAAAAACGTCATAATTTCACCGCAGCATGAGTTTTCAGGTGATCATGTTGCATTCACCTTTGTTTTGAAATAAATGTATCTCCTGACCAAAAGTGATGGTTTCCCCACGAGAAAACGTCAAAAACGTCATAATGTGACCACAAGCAATAGTTTTCAGGTGATCATGTTGCATTTACCTTTGTTTTGAGAAACTTGTATCTCCTGACCAAAAGTGATGGTTTCCCCACGAGAAAACGTCAGAAACGTCATAATGTGACCGCAGCATGAGTTTTCAGGTGATCATGTTGCATTCACCTCTGTTTTGAAAAAAAGTGTCTCTTTCCCAAAAGTGATGGTTTCCCCTCGAGAACAAGTCAAAAACGTCATAATGTGACCGCAGCATGAGTTTTCAGGTGATCATGTTACATTTACGTCTGTTTTGAGAAACTTGTATCTCCTGATTAAAAGTGATGGTTTCCCCACGAGAAAACGTCAGAAACGTCATAATGCGACCGCAGCATTACTTTTCAGGTGATCATGTTGCATTCACCTTTGTTTTGAAAAAAATGTGTCTCCTTCCCAAAAGTGATGGTTTCCCCACGAGCAGACGTCAAAAACGTCATAATGTGACCGCAGCATGAGTTTTCAGGTGATCATGTTGCATTCACCTCTGTGTTGAAAAAAATGTGTCTCCTGAACAAAAGTGATGGTTTCCCCACGAGAAAACGTCAGAAACGTTATAATGTGACCGCAGCATGAGTTTTCAGGTGATCATGTTGCATTCACCTTTGTTTTGAAATAAATGTATCTCCTGACCAAAAGTGATGGTTTCCCCACGAGAAAACGTCAAAAACGTCATAATGTGACCGCAGCATGAGTTTTCAGGTGATCATGTTGCATTCACCTTTGTTTTGAAAAGAATGTGTCTCCTTCCCAAAAGTAATGATTTCCCCTCGAGAACACGTCTAAAATGTCATAATTTGAGCGCAGCATGAGTTTTCAGATAAATCATGTTGCATTCCCCTCTGTTTTGAAATAAATGTATCTCCTGACCAAAAGTGATGGTTTCCCCACGAGAAAACGTCAAAAACGTCATAATGTGACCGCAGCATGACTTTTCAGGTGATCATGTTGCATTCACCTTTGTTTTGAAAAAAATGTGTCTCCTTCCCAAAAGTGATGGTTTCCCCTCGAGAACAGGTCAAAAACGTCATAATGTGAGCGCAGCATGAGTTTTCAGATGATCATGTTGCATTCACCTCTATTTTGAAATAAATGTATCTCCTGACCAAAAGTGATGGTTTCCCCACGAGAAAACGTCAAAAACATCATGATGTGACCGCAGCATGAGTTTTCAGGTGATCATGTTGCATTCACCTCTGTTTTGAGAACCTTGTGTCTCCTGACCAAAAGTGATGGTTTCCCCACGAGAAGACGTCAAAAACGTCATAATGTGAGCGCAGCATGAGTTTTCAGGTGATCATGTTGCATTTACATCTGTTTTGAGAAACTTGTGTCTCCTGACCAAAAGTGATGGTTTCCCCACGAGAAAACGTCAGAAACGTCATAATTTGACCGCAGCACGAGTTTTCAGGTGATCATGTTGAATTTACCTCTGTTTTGAGAAACTTGTATATCCTGACGAAAAGTGATGATTTCCCCACGAGAAAACGTCAGAAACGTCATAATGTGACCGCAGCATGAGTTTTCAGGTGATCATGTTGCATTCACCGCTGTTTTGAAATAAATGTATATCCTGACCAAAAGTGATGGTTTCCCCACGAGAAAACGTCAAAAACGTCATAATGTGAGCGCAGCATGAGTTTTCAGATGATCATGTTTCATTTACATCTGTTTTGAGAAACTTGTATCTCCTGACCAAAAGTGATGGTTTCCCCACGAGAAAACGTCAAAAACGTCATAATGTGAGCGCAGCATGAGTTTTCAGGTGATCATGTTGAATTTACCTCTGTTTTGAAATAAATGTATCTTCTGACCAAAAGTGATGGTTTCCCAACGACAAAACGTCAAAAACGTCATAATGTGACCGCAGCATGAGTTTTCAGGTGATCATGTTTCATTCACATCTGTTTTGAAATAAATGTGTCTCCTGACCAAAAGTGATGGTTTCCCCACGAGAAAACGTCAAAAACGGCATAATGTGAGCGCAGCATGAGTTTTCAGATGATCATGTTGCATTTACATCTGTTTTGAGAAACTTGTATATCCTGACGAAAAGTGATGATTTCCCCACGAGAAAACGTCAGAAACGTCATAATGTGACCGCAGCATGAGTTTTCAGGTGATCATGTTGCATTTACTTCTGTTTTGAGAAACTTGTATCTCCTGACCAAAAGTGATGGTTTCCCCACGAGAAAACGTCAGAAACGTCATCATGTGACCGCAGCATGAGTTTTCAGGTGATCATGTTGCATTCACCTGTGTTTTGAAATAAATGTATCTCCTGACCAAAAGTGATGGTTTCCCCACGAGAAAACGTCAAAAACGTCATAATGTGAGCGCAGCATGAGTTTTCAGATGATCATGTTGCATTTACATCTGTTTTGAGAAACTTGTATCTCCTGACCAAAAGTGATGGTTTCCCCACGAGAAAACGTCAGAAACGTCATAATGTGACCGCAGCATGAGTTTTCAGGTGATCATGTTGCATTTACCTCTGTTTTGAGAAACTTGTATCTCCTGACCAAAAGTGACGGTTTCCCCACGAGAAAACGTCAAAAACGTCATAATGTGAGCGCAGCATAAGTTTTAAGATGAGCATGTTGCATTCACCTTTGTTTTGAAAAAAATGTGTCTCCTTCCCAAAAGTGATGGTTTCCCCTCGAGAACACGTCAAAAACGTCATAATGTGAGCGCAGCATGAGTTTTCAGATGATCATGTTGCATTCACCTCTGTTTTGAAATAAATGTATCTCCTGACCAAAAGTGATGGTTTCCCCACGAGAAAACGTCAAAAACGTCATAATTTGACCGCAGCATGAGTTTTCAGATGATCATGTTTCATTTACATCTGTTTTGAGAAACTTGTATCTCCTGACCAAAAGTGATGGTTTCCCCACGAGAAAACGTCAAAAACGTCATAATGTGAGCGCAGCATGAGTTTTCAGGTGATCATGTTGAATTTACCTCTGTTTTGAAATAAATGTATCTTCTGACCAAAAGTGATGTTTTCCCCACGACAAAACGTCAAAAACGTCATAATGTGACCGCAGCATGAGTTTTCAGGTGATCATGTTTCATTCACATCTGTTTTGAAATAAATGTGTCTCCTGACCAAAAGTGATGGTTTCCCCACGAGAAAACGTCAAAAACGGCATAATGTGAGCGCAGCATGAGTTTTCAGATGATCATGTTGCATTTACATCTGTTTTGAGAAACTTGTATATCCTGACGAAAAGTGATGATTTCCCCACGAGAAAACGTCAGAAACGTCATAATGTGACCGCAGCATGAGTTTTCAGGTGATCATGTTGCATTTACTTCTGTTTTGAGAAACTTGTATCTCCTGACCAAAAGTGATGGTTTCCCCACGAGAAAACGTCAGAAACGTCATCATGTGACCGCAGCATGAGTTTTCAGGTGATCATGTTGCATTCACCTGTGTTTTGAAATAAATGTATCTTCTGACCAAAAGTGATGGTTTCCCAACGACAAAACGTCAAAAACGTCATAATGTGACCGCAGCATGAGTTTTCAGGTGATCATGTTTCATTCACATCTGTTTTGAAATAAATGTGTCTCCTGACCAAAAGTGATGGTTTCCCCACGAGAAAACGTCAAAAACGGCATAATGTGAGCGCAGCATGAGTTTTCAGATGATCATGTTGCATTTACATCTGTGTTGAGAAACTTGTATATCCTGACGAAAAGTGATGATTTCCCCACGAGAAAACGTCAGAAACGTCATAATGTGACCGCAGCATGAGTTTTCAGGTGATCATGTTGCATTTACTTCTGTTTTGAGAAACTTCTATCTCCTGACCAAAAGTGATGGTTTCCCCACGAGAAAACGTCAGAAACGTCATCATGTGACCGCAGCATGAGTTTTCAGGTGATCATGTTGCATTCACCTGTGTTTTGAAATAAATGTATCTCCTGACCAAAAGTGATGGTTTCCCCACGAGAAAACGTCAAAAACGTCATAATGTGAGCGCAGCATGAGTTTTCAGATGATCATGTTGCATTTACATCTGTTTTGAGAAACTTGTATCTCCTGACCAAAAGTGATGGTTTCCCCACGAGAAAACGTCAGAAACGTCATAATGTGACCGCAGCATGAGTTTTCAGGTGATCATGTTGCATTTACCTCTGTTTTGAGAAACTTGTATCTCCTGACCAAAAGTGACGGTTTCCCCACGAGAAAACGTCAAAAACGTCATAATGTGAGCGCAGCATAAGTTTTAAGATGAGCATGTTGCATTCACCTTTGTTTTGAAAAAAATGTGTCTCCTTCCCAAAAGTGATGGTTTCCCCTCGAGAACACGTCAAAAACGTCATAATGTGAGCGCAGCATGAGTTTTCAGATGATCATGTTGCATTCACCTCTGTTTTGAAATAAATGTATCTCCTGACCAAAAGTGATGGTTTCCCCACGAGAAAACGTCAAAAACGTCATAATTTGACCGCAGCATGAGTTTTCAGATGATCATGTTTCATTTACATCTGTTTTGAGAAACTTGTATCTCCTGACCAAAAGTGATGGTTTCCCCACGAGAAAACGTCAAAAACGTCATAATGTGAGCGCAGCATGAGTTTTCAGGTGATCATGTTGAATTTACCTCTGTTTTGAAATAAATGTATCTTCTGACCAAAAGTGATGGTTTCCCAACGACAAAACGTCAAAAACGTCATAATGTGACCGCAGCATGAGTTTTCAGGTGATCATGTTTCATTCACATCTGTTTTGAAATAAATGTGTCTCCTGACCAAAAGTGATGGTTTCCCCACGAGAAAACGTCAAAAACGGCATAATGTGAGCGCAGCATGAGTTTTCAGATGATCATGTTGCATTTACATCTGTTTTGAGAAACTTGTATATCCTGACGAAAAGTGATGATTTCCCCACGAGAAAACGTCAGAAACGTCATAATGTGACCGCAGCATGAGTTTTCAGGTGATCATGTTGCATTTACTTCTGTTTTGAGAAACTTGTATCTCCTGACCAAAAGTGATGGTTTCCCCACGAGAAAACGTCAGAAACGTCATCATGTGACCGCAGCATGAGTTTTCAGGTGATCATGTTGCATTCACCTGTGTTTTGAAATAAATGTATCTCCTGACCAAAAGTGATGGTTTCCCCACGAGAAAACGTCAAAAACGTCATAATGTGAGCGCAGCATGAGTTTTCAGATGATCATGTTGCATTTACATCTGTTTTGAGAAACTTGTATCTCCTGACCAAAAGTGATGGTTTCCCCACGAGAAAACGTCAGAAACGTCATAATGTGACCGCAGCATGAGTTTTCAGGTGATCATGTTGCATTTACCTCTGTTTTGAGAAACTTGTATCTCCTGACCAAAAGTGACGGTTTCCCCACGAGAAAACGTCAAAAACGTCATAATGTGAGCGCAGCATAAGTTTTAAGATGAGCATGTTGCATTCACCTTTGTTTTGAAAAAAATGTGTCTCCTTCCCAAAAGTGATGGTTTCCCCTCGAGAACACGTCAAAAACGTCATAATGTGAGCGCAGCATGAGTTTTCAGATGATCATGTTGCATTCACCTCTGTTTTGAAATAAATGTATCTCCTGACCAAAAGTGATGGTTTCCCCACGAGAAAACGTCAAAAACGTCATAATTTGACCGCAGCATGAGTTTTCAGGTGATCATGTTGCATTCACCTTTGTTTTGAAAAAAATGTGTCTCCTTCCCAAAAGTGATGGTTTCCCTCGAGAACCCGTCAAAAACGTCATAATGTGAGCGCAGCATGAGTTTTCAGATGATCATGTTGCATTCACCTCTGTTTTGAAATAAATGTATCTCCTGACCAAAAGTGATGGTTTCCCGACGAGAAAACGTCAGAAACGTCATAATGTGACTGCAGCATGAGTTTTCAGGTGATCATGTTGCATTCACCTCTGTTTTGAGAACCTTGTATCTCCTGACTAAAAGTGATGGTTTCCCCACGAGAAAACGTCAGAAACGTCATAATGCGACCGCAGCATGAGTTTTCAGGTGATCATGTTGCATTCACCTTTGTTTTGAAAAAAATGTGTCTCCTTCCCAAAAGTGATGGTTTCCCCACGAGTAGACGTCAAAAACGTCATAATGTGACCGCAGCATGAGTTTTCAGGTGATCATGTTGCATTCACCTCTGTTTTGAAAAAAATGTGTCTCCTGAACAAAAGTGATGGTTTCCCCACGCGAAAACTTCAGAAACGTTATAATGCGACCGCAGCATGAGCTTTCAGGTGATCATGTTGCATTCACCTTTGTTTTGAAAAAAAATGTATCTCCTGACCAAAAGTGATGGTTTCCCCACGAGAAGACGTCAAAAACGTCATAATGTGAGCGCAGCATAAAGTTTTCAGATGATCATGTTGCATTCACCTCTGTTTTGAAATAAATGTATCTCCTGACCAAAAATGATGGTTTCCCGACGAGAAAACGTCAGAAACGTCATAATGTGACCGCAGCATGCGTTTTCAGGTGATCATGTTGGATTCACCTCTGTTTTGAGAACCTTGTATCTCCTGACTAAAAGTGATGGTTTCCCCACGAGAAAACGTCAGAAACGTCATAATGCGACCGCAGCATGAGTTTTCAGGTGATCATGTTGCATTCACCTTTGTTTTGAAAAAAATGTGTCTCCTTCCCAAAAGTGATGGTTTCCCCACGAGTAGACGTCAAAAACGTCATAATGTGACCGCAGCATGAGTTTTCAGGTGATCATGTTGCATTCACCTCTGTTTTGAAAAAAATGTGTCTCCTGAACAAAAGTGATGGTTTCCCCACGCGAAAACTTCAGAAACGTTATAATGCGACCGCAGCATGAGTTTTCAGGTGATCATGTTGCATTCACCTTTGTTTTGAAAAAAAATGTATCTCCTGACCAAAAGTGATGGTTTCCCCACGAGAAGACGTCAAAAACGTCATAATGTGAGCGCAGCATAAGTTTTCAGATGATCATGTTGCATTCACCTCTGTTTTGAAATAAATGTATCTCCTGACCAAAAATGATGGTTTCCCGACGAGAAAACGTCAGAAACGTCATAATGTGACCGCAGCATGCGTTTTCAGGTGATCATGTTGGATTCACCTCTGTTTTGAGAACCTTGTATCTCCTGACTAAAAGTGATGGTTTCCCCACGAGAAAACGTCAAAAACGTCATAATTTGACCGCAGCATGAGTTTTCAGGTGATCATGTTGCATTCACCTTTGTTTTGAAATAAATGTATCTCCTGACCAAAAGTGATGGTTTCCCCACGAGAAAACGTCAAAAACGTCATAATGTGACCACAAGCAATAGTTTTCAGGTGATCATGTTGCATTTACCTTTGTTTTGAGAAACTTGTATCTCCTGACCAAAAGTGATGGTTTCCCCACGAGAAAACGTCAGAAACGTCATAATGTGACCGCAGCATGAGTTTTCAGGTGATCATGTTGCATTCACCTCTGTTTTGAAAAAAAGTGTCTCTTTCCCAAAAGTGATGGTTTCCCCTCGAGAACAAGTCAAAAACGTCATAATGTGACCGCAGCATGAGTTTTCAGGTGATCATGTTACATTTACGTCTGTTTTGAGAAACTTGTATCTCCTGACTAAAAGTGATGGTTTCCCCACGAGAAAACGTCAGAAACGTCATAATGCGACCGCAGCATTACTTTTCAGGTGATCATGTTGCATTCACCTTTGTTTTGAAAAAAATGTGTCTCCTTCCCAAAAGTGATGGTTTCCCCACGAGCAGACGTCAAAAACGTCATAATGTGACCGCAGCATGAGTTTTCAGGTGATCATGTTGCATTCACCTTTGTTTTGAAATAAATGTATCTCCTGACCAAAAGTGATGGTTTCCCCACGAGAAAACGTCAAAAACGTCATAATGTGACCGCAGCATGAGTTTTCAGGTGATCATGTTGCATTCACCTTTGTTTTGAAAAGAATGTGTCTCCTTCCCAAAAGTAATGATTTCCCCTCGAGAACACGTCAAAAATGTCATAATTTGAGCGCAGCATGAGTTTTCAGGTGATCATGTTGCATTCACCTTTGTTTTGAAATAAATGTATCTCCTGACCAAAAGTGATGGTTTCCCCACGAGAAAACGTCAAAAACGTCATAATGTGACCGCAGCATGGGTTTTCAGGTGATCATGTTGCATTCACCTTTGTTTTGAAAAAAATGTGTCTCCTTCCCAAAAGTGATGGTTTCCCCACGAGAAAACGTCAAAAACGCCATAATGTAACCGCAGCATGAGTTTTCAGGTGATTATGTTGCATTCACCTCTGTTTTGAAATAAATGTATCTCCTGACCAAAAGTGATGGTTTCCCCACGAGAAAACGTCAAAAACGTCATAATTTGACCGCAGCATGAGTTTTCAGGTGATCATGTTGCATTCACCTTTGTTTTGAAATAAATGTATCTCCTGACCAAAAGTGATGGTTTCCCCACGAGAAAACGTCAAAAACGTCATAATGTGACCACAAGCAATAGTTTTCAGGTGATCATGTTGCATTTACCTTTGTTTTGAGAAACTTGTATCTCCTGACCAAAAGTGATGGTTTCCCCACGAGAAAATGTCAGAAACGTCATAATGTGACCGCAGCATGAGTTTTCAGGTGATCATGTTGCATTCACCTCTGTTTTGAAAAAAAGTGTCTCTTTCCCAAAAGTGATGGTTTCCCCTCGAGAACAAGTCAATAACGTCATAATGTGACCGCAGCATGAGTTTTCAGGTGATCATGTTACATTTACGTCTGTTTTGAGAAACTTGTATCTCCTGACTAAAAGTGATGGTTTCCCCACGAGAAAACGTCAGAAACGTCATAATGCGACCGCAGCATTACTTTTCAGGTGATCATGTTGCATTCACCTTTGTTTTGAAAAAAATGTGTCTCCTTCCCAAAAGTGATGGTTTCCCCACGAGCAGACGTCAAAAACGTCATAATGTGACCGCAGCATGAGTTTTCAGGTGATCATGTTGCATTCACCTTTGTTTTGAAATAAATGTATCTCCTGACCAAAAGTGATGGTTTCCCCACGAGAAAACGTCAAAAACGTCATAATGTGACCGCAGCATGAGTTTTCAGGTGATCATGTTGCATTCACCTTTGTTTTGAAAAGAATGTGTCTCCTTCCCAAAAGTAATGATTTCCCCTCGAGAACACGTCAAAAATGTCATAATTTGAGCGCAGCATGAGTTTTCAGATAAATCATGTTGCATTCCCCTCTGTTTTGAAATAAATGTATCTCCTGACCAAAAGTGATGGTTTCCCCACGAGAAAACGTCAAAAACGTCATAATGTGACCGCAGCATGAGTTTTCAGGTGATCATGTTGCATTCACCTTTGTTTTGAAAAAAATGTGTCTCCTTCCCAAAAGTGATGGTTTCCCCTCGAGAACAGGTCAAAAACGTCATCATGTGAGCGCAGCATGAGTTTTCAGATGATCATGTTGCATTTACATCTGTTTTGAGAAACTTGTATCTCCTGACCAAAAGTGATGGTTTCCCCACGAGAAAACGTCAGAAACGTCATAATGTGACCGCAGCATGAGTTTTCAGGTGATCATGTTGCATTTACCTCTGTTTTGAGAAACTTGTATCTCCTGACCAAAAGTGACGGTTTCCCCACGAGAAAACGTCAAAAACGTCATAATGTGAGCGCAGCATAAGTTTTAAGATGAGCATGTTGCATTCACCTTTGTTTTGAAAAAAATGTGTCTCCTTCCCAAAAGTGATGGTTTCCCCTCGAGAAAACGTCAAAAACGTCATAATGTGACCGCAGCATGAGTTTTCAGGTGATCATGTTGCATTCACCTTTGTTTTGAAAAAAATGTGTCTCCTTCCCAAAAGTGATGGTTTCCCCTCGAGAACACGTCAAAAACTTCATAATGTGAGCGCAGCATGAGTTTTCAGATGATCATGTTGCATTCACCTTTGTTTTGAAAAAAATGTGTCTCCTTCCCAAAAGTGATGGTTTCCCCTCGAGAACCCGTCAAAAACGTCATAATGTGAGCGCAGCATGAGTTTTCAGATGATCATATTGTATTCACCTCTGTTTTGAAATAAATGTATCTCCTGACCAACAGTGATGGTTTCCCGACGAGAAAACGTCAGAAACGTCATAATGTGACCGCAGCATGAGTTTTCAGGTGATCATGTTGCATTCACCTCTGTTTTGAGAACCTTGTATCTCCAGACTAAAAGTGATGGTTTCCCCACGAGAAAACGTCAGAAACGTCATAATGCGACCGCAGCATGAGTTTTCAGGTGATCATGTTGCATTCACCTTTGTTTTGAAAAAAATGTGTCTCCTTCCCAAAAGTGATGGTTTCCCCTCGAGAACCCGTCAAAAACGTCATAATGTGAGCGCAGCATGAGTTTTCAGATGATCATGTTGCATTCACCTCTGTTTTGAAATAAATGTATCTCCTGACCAAAAGTGATGGTTTCCCGACGAGAAAACGTCAAGAAACGTCATAATGTGACTGCAGCATGAGTTTTCAGGTGATCATGTTGCATTCACCTCTGTTTTGAGAACCTTGTATCTCCTGACTAAAAGTGATGGTTTCCCCACGAGAAAACGTCAGAAACGTCATAATGCGACCGCAGCATGAGTTTTCAGGTGATCATGTTGCATTCACCTTTGTTTTGAAAAAAATGTGTCTCCTTCCCAAAAGTGATGGTTTCCCCACGAGTAGACGTCAAAAACGTCATAATGTGACCGCAGCATGAGTTTTCAGGTGATCATGTTGCATTCACCTCTGTTTTGAAAAAAATGTGTCTCCTGAACAAAAGTGATGGTTTCCCCACGCGAAAACTTCAGAAACGTTATAATGCGACCGCAGCATGAGCTTTCAGGTGATCATGTTGCATTCACCTTTGTTTTGAAAAAAAATGTATCTCCTGACCAAAAGTGATGGTTTCCCCACGAGAAGACGTCAAAAACGTCATAATGTGAGCGCAGCATAAGTTTTCAGATGATCATGTTGCATTCACCTCTGTTTTGAAATAAATGTATCTCCTGACCAAAAATGATGGTTTCCCGACGAGAAAACGTCAGAAACGTCATAATGTGACCGCAGCATGCGTTTTCAGGTGATCATGTTGGATTCACCTCTGTTTTGAGAACCTTGTATCTCCTGACTAAAAGTGATGGTTTCCCCACGAGAAAACGTCAGAAACGTCATAATGCGACCGCAGCATGAGTTTTCAGGTGATCATGTTGCATTCACCTTTGTTTTGAAAAAAATGTGTCTCCTTCCCAAAAGTGATGGTTTCCCCACGAGTAGACGTCAAAAACGTCATAATGTGACCGCAGCATGAGTTTTCAGGTGATCATGTTGCATTCACCTCTGTTTTGAAAAAAATGTGTCTCCTGAACAAAAGTGATGGTTTCCCCACGCGAAAACTTCAGAAACGTTATAATGCGACCGCAGCATGAGTTTTCAGGTGATCATGTTGCATTCACCTTTGTTTTGAAAAAAAATGTATCTCCTGACCAAAAGTGATGGTTTCCCCACGAGAAGACGTCAAAAACGTCATAATGTGAGCGCAGCATAAGTTTTCAGATGATCATGTTGCATTCACCTCTGTTTTGAAATAAATGTATCTCCTGACCAAAAATGATGGTTTCCCGACGAGAAAACGTCAGAAACGTCATAATGTGAGCGCAGCATGCGTTTTCAGGTGATCATGTTGGATTCACCTCTGTTTTGAGAACCTTGTATCTCCTGACTAAAAGTGATGGTTTCCCCACGAGAAAACGTCAGAAACGTCATAATGCGACCGCAGCATGAGTTTTCAGGTGATCATGTTGCATTCACCTTTGTTTTGAAAAAAATGTGTCTCCTTCCCAAAAGTGATGGTTTCCCCACGAGCAGACGTCAAAAACGTCATAATGTGACCGCAGCATGAGTTTTCAGGTGATCATGTTGCATTCACCTTTGTTTTGAAATAAATGTATCTCCTGACCAAAAGTGATGGTTTCCCCACGAGAAAACGTCAAAAACGTCATAATGTGACCGCAGCATGGGTTTTCAGGTGATCATGTTGCATTCACCTTTGTTTTGAAAAAAATGTGTCTCCTTCCCAAAAGTGATGGTTTCCCCACGAGAAAACGTCAAAAACGCCATAATGTAACCGCAGCATGAGTTTTCAGGTGATTATGTTGCATTCACCTCTGTTTTGAAATAAATGTATCTCCTGACCAAAAGTGATGGTTTCCCCACGAGAAAACGTCAAAAACGTCATAATTTGACCGCAGCATGAGTTTTCAGGTGATCATGTTGCATTCACCTTTGTTTTGAAATAAATGTATCTCCTGACCAAAAGTGATGGTTTCCCCACGAGAAAACGTCAAAAACGTCATAATGTGACCACAAGCAATAGTTTTCAGGTGATCATGTTGCATTTACCTTTGTTTTGAGAAACTTGTATCTCCTGACCAAAAGTGATGGTTTCCCCACGAGAAAACGTCAGAAACGTCATAATGTGACCGCAGCATGAGTTTTCAGGTGATCATGTTGCATTCACCTCTGTTTTGAAAAAAAGTGTCTCTTTCCCAAAAGTGATGGTTTCCCCTCGAGAACAAGTCAAAAACGTCATAATGTGACCGCAGCATGAGTTTTCAGGTGATCATGTTACATTTACGTCTGTTTTGAGAAACTTGTATCTCCTGACTAAAAGTGATGGTTTCCCCACGAGAAAACGTCAGAAACGTCATAATGCGACCGCAGCATTACTTTTCAGGTGATCATGTTGCATTCACCTTTGTTTTGAAAAAAATGTGTCTCCTTCCCAAAAGTGATGGTTTCCCCACGAGCAGACGTCAAAAACGTCATAATGTGACCGCAGCATGAGTTTTCAGGTGATCATGTTGCATTCACCTTTGTTTTGAAATAAATGTATCTCCTGACCAAAAGTGATGGTTTCCCCACGAGAAAACGTCAAAAACGTCATAATGTGACCGCAGCATGAGTTTTCAGGTGATCATGTTGCATTCACCTTTGTTTTGAAAAGAATGTGTCTCCTTCCCAAAAGTAATGATTTCCCCTCGAGAACACGTCAAAAATGTCATAATTTGAGCGCAGCATGAGTTTTCAGGTGATCATGTTGCATTCACCTTTGTTTTGAAATAAAGGTATCTCCTGACCAAAAGTGATGGTTTCCCCACGAGAAAACGTCAAAAACGTCATAATGTGACCGCAGCATGGGTTTTCAGGTGATCATGTTGCATTCACCTTTGTTTTGAAAAAAATGTGTCTCCTTCCCAAAAGTGATGGTTTCCCCACGAGAAAACGTCAAAAACGCCATAATGTAACCGCAGCATGAGTTTTCAGGTGATTATGTTGCATTCACCTCTGTTTTGAAATAAATGTATCTCCTGACCAAAAGTGATGGTTTCCCCACGAGAAAACGTCAAAAACGTCATAATTTGACCGCAGCATGAGTTTTCAGGTGATCATGTTGCATTCACCTTTGTTTTGAAATAAATGTATCTCCTGACCAAAAGTGATGGTTTCCCCACGAGAAAACGTCAAAAACGTCATAATGTGACCACAAGCAATAGTTTTCAGGTGATCATGTTGCATTTACCTTTGTTTTGAGAAACTTGTATCTCCTGACCAAAAGTGATGGTTTCCCCACGAGAAAACGTCAGAAACGTCATAATGTGACCGCAGCATGAGTTTTCAGGTGATCATGTTGCATTCACCTCTGTTTTGAAAAAAAGTGTCTCTTTCCCAAAAGTGATGGTTTCCCCTCGAGAACAAGTCAAAAACGTCATAATGTGACCGCAGCATGAGTTTTCAGGTGATCATGTTACATTTACGTCTGTTTTGAGAAACTTGTATCTCCTGACTAAAAGTGATGGTTTCCCCACGAGAAAACGTCAGAAACGTCATAATGCGACCGCAGCATTACTTTTCAGGTGATCATGTTGCATTCACCTTTGTTTTGAAAAAAATGTGTCTCCTTCCCAAAAGTGATGGTTTCCCCACGAGCAGACGTCAAAAACGTCATAATGTGACCGCAGCATGAGTTTTCAGGTGATCATGTTGCATTCACCTTTGTTTTGAAATAAATGTATCTCCTGACCAAAAGTGATGGTTTCCCCACGAGAAAACGTCAAAAACGTCATAATGTGACCGCAGCATGAGTTTTCAGGTGATCATGTTGCATTCACCTTTGTTTTGAAAAGAATGTGTCTCCTTCCCAAAAGTAATGATTTCCCCTCGAGAACACGTCAAAAATGTCATAATTTGAGCGCAGCATGAGTTTTCAGGTGATCATGTTGCATTCACCTTTGTTTTGAAATAAAGGTATCTCCTGACCAAAAGTGATGGTTTCCCCACGAGAAAACGTCAAAAACGTCATAATGTGACCGCAGCATGGGTTTTCAGGTGATCATGTTGCATTCACCTTTGTTTTGAAAAAAATGTGTCTCCTTCCCAAAAGTGATGGTTTCCCCACGAGAAAACGTCAAAAACGCCATAATGTAACCGCAGCATGAGTTTTCAGGTGATTATGTTGCATTCACCTCTGTTTTGAAATAAATGTATCTCCTGACCAAAAGTGATGGTTTCCCCACGAGAAAACGTCAAAAACGTCATAATTTGACCGCAGCATGAGTTTTCAGGTGATCATGTTGCATTCACCTTTGTTTTGAAATAAATGTATCTCCTGACCAAAAGTGATGGTTTCCCCACGAGAAAACGTCAAAAACGTCATAATGTGACCACAAGCAATAGTTTTCAGGTGATCATGTTGCATTTACCTTTGTTTTGAGAAACTTGTATCTCCTGACCAAAAGTGATGGTTTCCCCACGAGAAAACGTCAGAAACGTCATAATGTGACCGCAGCATGAGTTTTCAGGTGATCATGTTGCATTCACCTCTGTTTTGAAAAAAAGTGTCTCTTTCCCAAAAGTGATGGTTTCCCCTCGAGAACAAGTCAAAAACGTCATAATGTGACCGCAGCATGAGTTTTCAGGTGATCATGTTACATTTACGTCTGTTTTGAGAAACTTGTATCTCCTGACTAAAAGTGATGGTTTCCCCACGAGAAAACGTCAGAAACGTCATAATGCGACCGCAGCATTACTTTTCAGGTGATCATGTTGCATTCACCTTTGTTTTGAAAAAAATGTGTCTCCTTCCCAAAAGTGATGGTTTCCCCACGAGCAGACGTCAAAAACGTCATAATGTGACCGCAGCATGAGTTTTCAGGTGATCATGTTGCATTCACCTTTGTTTTGAAATAAATGTATCTCCTGACCAAAAGTGATGGTTTCCCCACGAGAAAACGTCAAAAACGTCATAATGTGACCGCAGCATGAGTTTTCAGGTGATCATGTTGCATTCACCTTTGTTTTGAAAAGAATGTGTCTCCTTCCCAAAAGTAATGATTTCCCCTCGAGAACACGTCAAAAATGTCATAATTTGAGCGCAGCATGAGTTTTCAGGTGATCATGTTGCATTCACCTTTGTTTTGAAATAAATGTATCTCCTGACCAAAAGTGATGGTTTCCCCACGAGAAAACGTCAAAAACGTCATAATGTGACCGCAGCATGGGTTTTCAGGTGATCATGTTGCATTCACGTTTGTTTTGAAAAAAATGTGTCTCCTTCCCAAAAGTGATGGTTTCCCCACGAGAAAACGTCAAAAACGCCATAATGTAACCGCAGCATGAGTTTTCAGGTGATTATGTTGCATTCACCTCTGTTTTGAAATAAATGTATCTCCTGACCAAAAGTGATGGTTTCCCCACGAGAAAACGTCAAAAACGTCATAATTTGACCGCAGCATGAGTTTTCAGGTGATCATGTTGCATTCACCTTTGTTTTGAAATAAATGTATCTCCTGACCAAAAGTGATGGTTTCCCCACGAGAAAACGTCAAAAACGTCATAATGTGACCACAAGCAATAGTTTTCAGGTGATCATGTTGCATTTACCTTTGTTTTGAGAAACTTGTATCTCCTGACCAAAAGTGATGGTTTCCCCACGAGAAAACGTCAGAAACGTCATAATGTGACCGCAGCATGAGTTTTCAGGTGATCATGTTGCATTCACCTCTGTTTTGAAAAAAAGTGTCTCTTTCCCAAAAGTGATGGTTTCCCCTCGAGAACAAGTCAGAAACGTCATAATGCGACCGCAGCATTACTTTTCAGGTGATCATGTTGCATTCACCTTTGTTTTGAAAAAAATGTGTCTCCTTCCCAAAAGTGATGGTTTCCCCACGAGCAGACGTCAAAAACGTCATAATGTGACCGCAGCATGAGTTTTCAGGTGATCATGTTGCATTCACCTTTGTTTTGAAATAAATGTATCTCCTGACCAAAAGTGATGGTTTCCCCACGAGAAAACGTCAAAAACGTCATAATGTGACCGCAGCATGAGTTTTCAGGTGATCATGTTGCATTCACCTTTGTTTTGAAAAGAATGTGTCTCCTTCCCAAAAGTAATGATTTCCCCTCGAGAACACGTCAAAAATGTCATAATTTGAGCGCAGCATGAGTTTTCAGATAAATCATGTTGCATTCCCCTCTGTTTTGAAATAAATGTATCTCCTGACCAAAAGTGATGGTTTCCCCACGAGAAAACGTCAAAAACGTCATAATGTGACCGCAGCATGAGTTTTCAGGTGATCATGTTGCATTCACCTTTGTTTTGAAAAAAATGTGTCTCCTTCCCAAAAGTGATGGTTTCCCCTCGAGAACAGGTCAAAAACGTCATCATGTGACCGCAGCATGAGTTTTCAGGTGATCATGTTGCATTCACCTGTGTTTTGAAATAAATGTATCTCCTGACCAAAAGTGATGGTTTCCCCACGAGAAAACGTCAAAAACGTCATAATGTGAGCGCAGCATGGGTTTTCAGATGATCATGTTGCATTTACATCTGTTTTGAGAAACTTGTATCTCCTGACCAAAAGTGATGGTTTCCCCACGAGAAAACGTCAGAAACGTCATAATGTGACCGCAGCATGAGTTTTCAGGTGATCATGTTGCATTTACCTCTGTTTTGAGAAACTTGTATCTCCTGACCAAAAGTGACGGTTTCCCCACGAGAAAACGTCAAAAACGTCATAATGTGAGCGCAGCATAAGTTTTAAGATGAGCATGTTGCATTCACCTTTGTTTTGAAAAAAATGTGTCTCCTTCCCAAAAGTGATGGTTTCCCCTCGAGAAAACGTCAAAAACGTCATAATGTGACCGCAGCATGAGTTTTCAGGTGATCATGTTGCATTCACCTTTGTTTTGAAAAAAATGTGTCTCCTTCCCAAAAGTGATGGTTTCCCCTCGAAAACAAGTCAAAAACTTCATAATGTGAGCGCAGCATGAGTTTTCAGATGATCATGTTGCATTCACCTTTGTTTTGAAAAAAATGTGTCTCCTTCCCAAAAGTGATGGTTTCCCCTCGAGAACCCGTCAAAAACGTCATAATGTGAGCGCAGCATGAGTTTTCAGATGATCATATTGCATTCACCTCTGTTTTGAAATAAATGTATCTCCTGACCAACAGTGATGGTTTCCCCACGAGAAGACGTCAAAAACGTCATAATGTGAGCGCAGCATGCGTTTTCAGGTGATCATGTTGGATTCACCTCTGTTTTGAGAACCTTGTATCTCCTGACTAAAAGTGATGGTTTCCCCACGAGAAAACGTCAGAAACGTCATAATGCGACCGCAGCATGAGTTTTCAGGTGATCATGTTGCATTCACCTTTGTTTTGAAAAAAATGTGTCTCCTTCCCAAAAGTGATGGTTTCCCCACGAGCAGACGTCAAAAACGTCATAATGTGACCGCAGCATGAGTTTTCAGGTGATCATGTTGCATTCACCTCTGTTTTGAAAAAAATGTGTCTCCTGAACAAAAGTGATGGTTTCCCCACGCGAAAACTTCAGAAACGTTATAATGTGACCGCAGCATGAGTTTTCAGGTGATCATGTTGCATTCACCTTTGTTTTGAAATAAATGTATCTCCTGACCAAAAGTGATGGTTTCCCCACGAGAAAACGTCAAAAACGTCATAATGTGACCGCAGCATGGGTTTTCAGGTGATCATGTTGCATTCACCTTTGTTTTGAAAAAAATGTGTCTCCTTCCCAAAAGTGATGGTTTCCCCACGAGAAAACGTCAAAAACGCCATAATGTAACCGTAGCATGAGTTTTCAGGTGATTATGTTGCATTCACCTCTGTTTTGAAATAAATGTATCTCCTGACCAAAAGTGATGGTTTCCCCACGAGAAAACGTCAAAAACGTCATAATTTGACCGCAGCATGAGTTTTCAGGTGATCATGTTGCATTCACCTTTGTTTTGAAATAAATGTATCTCCTGACCAAAAGTGATGGTTTCCCCACGAGAAAACGTCAAAAACGTCATAATGTGACCACAAGCAATAGTTTTCAGGTGATCATGTTGCATTTACCTTTGTTTTGAGAAACTTGTATCTCCTGACCAAAAGTGATGGTTTCCCCACGAGAAAACGTCAGAAACGTCATAATGTGACCGCAGCATGGGTTTTCAGGTGATCATGTTGCATTCACCTTTGTTTTGAAAAAAATGTGTCTCCTTCCCAAAAGTGATGGTTTCCCCACGAGCAGACGTCAAAAACGTCATAATGTGACCGCAGCATGAGTTTTCAGGTGATCATGTTGCATTCACCTCTGTTTTGAGAACCTTGTATCTCCAGACTAAAAGTGATGGTTTCCCCACGAGAAAACGTCAGAAACGTCATAATGCGACCGCAGCATGAGTTTTCAGGTGATCATGTTGCATTCACCTTTGTTTTGAAAAAAATGTGTCTCCTTCCCAAAAGTGATGGTTTCCCCACGAGTAGACGTCAAAAACGTCATAATGTGACCGCAGCATGAGTTTTCAGGTGATCATGTTGCATTCACCTCTGTTTTGAAAAAAATGTGTCTCCTGAACAAAAGTGATGGTTTCCCCACGCGAAAACTTCAGAAACGTTATAATGCGACCGCAGCATGAGTTTTCAGGTGATCATGTTGCATTCACCTTTGTTTTGAAAAAAAATGTATCTCCTGACCAAAAGTGATGGTTTCCCCACGAGAAAACGTCAAAAACGTCATAATGTGAGCGCAGCATGCGTTTTCAGGTGATCATGTTGGATTCACCTCTGTTTTGAGAACCTTGTATCTCCTGACTAAAAGTGATGGTTTCCCCACGAGAAAACGTCAGAAACGTCATAATGCGACCGCAGCATGAGTTTTCAGGTGATCATGTTGCATTCACCTTTGTTTTGAAAAAAATGTGTCTCCTTCCCAAAAGTGATGGTTTCCCCACGAGCAGACGTCAAAAACGTCATAATGTGACCGCAGCATGAGTTTTCAGGTGATCATGTTGCATTCACCTCTGTTTTGAAAAAAATGTGTCTCCTGAACAAAAGTGATGGTTTCCCCACGCGAAAACTTCAGAAACGTTATAATGTGACCGCAGCATGAGTTTTCAGGTGATCATGTTGCATTCACCTTTGTTTTGAAATAAATGTATCTCCTGACCAAAAGTGATGGTTTCCCCACGAGAAAACGTCAAAAACGTCATAATGTGACCGCAGCATGGGTTTTCAGGTGATCATGTTGCATTCACCTTTGTTTTGAAAAAAATGTGTCTCCTTCCCAAAAGTGATGGTTTCCCCACGAGAAAACGTCAAAAACGCCATAATGTAACCGCAGCATGAGTTTTCAGGTGATTATGTTGCATTCACCTCTGTTTTGAAATAAATGTATCTCCTGACCAAAAGTGATGGTTTCCCCACGAGAAAACGTCAAAAACGTCATAATTTGACCGCAGCATGAGTTTTCAGGTGATCATGTTGCATTCACCTTTGTTTTGAAATAAATGTATCTCCTGACCAAAAGTGATGGTTTCCCCACGAGAAAACGTCAAAAACGTCATAATGTGACCACAAGCAATAGTTTTCAGGTGATCATGTTGCATTTACCTTTGTTTTGAGAAACTTGTATCTCCTGACCAAAAGTGATGGTTTCCCCACGAGAAAACGTCAGAAACGTCATAATGTGACCGCAGCATGGGTTTTCAGGTGATCATGTTGCATTCACCTTTGTTTTGAAAAAAATGTGTCTCCTTCCCAAAAGTGATGGTTTCCCCACGAGCAGACGTCAAAAACGTCATAATGTGACCGCAGCATGAGTTTTCAGGTGATCATGTTGCATTCACCTTTGTTTTGAAAAGAATGTGTCTCCTTCCCAAAAGTAATGATTTCCCCTCGAGAACACGTCAAAAATGTCATAATTTGAGCGCAGCATGAGTTTTCAGGTGATCATGTTGCATTCACCTTTGTTTTGAAATAAATGTATCTCCTGACCAAAAGTGATGGTTTCCCCACGAGAAAACGTCAAAAACGTCATAATGTGACCGCAGCATGGGTTTTCAGGTGATCATGTTGCATTCACCTTTGTTTTGAAAAAAATGTGTCTCCTTCCCAAAAGTGATGGTTTCCCCACGAGAAAACGTCAAAAACGCCATAATGTAACCGCAGCATGAGTTTTCAGGTGATTATGTTGCATTCACCTCTGTTTTGAAATAAATGTATCTCCTGACCAAAAGTGATGGTTTCCCCACGAGAAAACGTCAAAAACGTCATAATTTGACCGCAGCATGAGTTTTCAGGTGATCATGTTGCATTCACCTTTGTTTTGAAATAAATGTATCTCCTGACCAAAAGTGATGGTTTCCCCACGAGAAAACGTCAAAAACGTCATAATGTGACCACAAGCAATAGTTTTCAGGTGATCATGTTGCATTTACCTTTGTTTTGAGAAACTTGTATCTCCTGACCAAAAGTGATGGTTTCCCCACGAGAAAACGTCAGAAACGTCATAATGTGACCGCAGCATGAGTTTTCAGGTGATCATGTTGCATTCACCTCTGTTTTGAAAAAAAGTGTCTCTTTCCCAAAAGTGATGGTTTCCCCTCGAGAACAAGTCAAAAACGTCATAATGTGACCGCAGCATGAGTTTTCAGGTGATCATGTTACATTTACGTCTGTTTTGAGAAACTTGTATCTCCTGACTAAAAGTGATGGTTTCCCCACGAGAAAACGTCAGAAACGTCATAATGCGACCGCAGCATTACTTTTCAGGTGATCATGTTGCATTCACCTTTGTTTTGAAAAAAATGTGTCTCCTTCCCAAAAGTGATGGTTTCCCCACGAGCAGACGTCAAAAACGTCATAATGTGACCGCAGCATGAGTTTTCAGGTGATCATGTTGCATTCACCTTTGTTTTGAAATAAATGTATCTCCTGACCAAAAGTGATGGTTTCCCCACGAGAAAACGTCAAAAACGTCATAATGTGACCGCAGCATGAGTTTTCAGGTGATCATGTTGCATTCACCTTTGTTTTGAAAAGAATGTGTCTCCTTCCCAAAAGTAATGATTTCCCCTCGAGAACACGTCAAAAATGTCATAATTTGAGCGCAGCATGAGTTTTCAGATAAATCATGTTGCATTCCCCTCTGTTTTGAAATAAATGTATCTCCTGACCAAAAGTGATGGTTTCCCCACGAGAAAACGTCAAAAACGTCATAATGTGACCGCAGCATGAGTTTTCAGGTGATCATGTTGCATTCACCTTTGTTTTGAAAAAAATGTGTCTCCTTCCCAAAAGTGATGGTTTCCCCTCGAGAACAGGTCAAAAACGTCATCATGTGACCGCAGCATGAGTTTTCAGGTGATCATGTTGCATTCACCTGTGTTTTGAAATAAATGTATCTCCTGACCAAAAGTGATGGTTTCCCCACGAGAAAACGTCAAAAACGTCATAATGTGAGCGCAGCATGAGTTTTCAGATGATCATGTTGCATTTACATCTGTTTTGAGAAACTTGTATCTCCTGACCAAAAGTGATGGTTTCCCCACGAGAAAACGTCAGAAACGTCATAATGTGACCGCAGCATGAGTTTTCAGGTGATCATGTTGCATTTACCTCTGTTTTGAGAAACTTGTATCTCCTGACCAAAAGTGACGGTTTCCCCACGAGAAAACGTCAAAAACGTCATAATGTGAGCGCAGCATAAGTTTTAAGATGAGCATGTTGCATTCACCTTTGTTTTGAAAAAAATGTGTCTCCTTCCCAAAAGTGATGGTTTCCCCTCGAGAAAACGTCAAAAACGTCATAATGTGACCGCAGCATGAGTTTTCAGGTGATCATGTTGCATTCACCTTTGTTTTGAAAAAAATGTGTCTCCTTCCCAAAAGTGATGGTTTCCCCTCGAGAACACGTCAAAAACTTCATAATGTGAGCGCAGCATGAGTTTTCAGATGATCATGTTGCATTCACCTTTGTTTTGAAAAAAATGTGTCTCCTTCCCAAAAGTGATGGTTTCCCCTCGAGAACCCGTCAAAAACGTCATAATGTGAGCGCAGCATGAGTTTTCAGATGATCATATTGCATTCACCTCTGTTTTGAAATAAATGTATCTCCTGACCAACAGTGATGGTTTCCCGACGAGAAAACGTCAGAAACGTCATAATGTGACCGCAGCATGAGTTTTCAGGTGATCATGTTGCATTCACCTCTGTTTTGAGAACCTTGTATCTCCAGACTAAAAGTGATGGTTTCCCCACGAGAAAACGTCAGAAACGTCATAATGCGACCGCAGCATGAGTTTTCAGGTGATCATGTTGCATTCACCTTTGTTTTGAAAAAAAATGTATCTCCTGACCAAAAGTGATGGTTTCCCCACGAGAAGACGTCAAAAACGTCATAATGTGAGCGCAGCATGCGTTTTCAGGTGATCATGTTGGATTCACCTCTGTTTTGAGAACCTTGTATCTCCTGACCAACAGTGATGGTTTCCCGACGAGAAAACGTCAGAAACGTCATAATGTGACCGCAGCATGAGTTTTCAGGTGATCATGTTGCATTCACCTCTGTTTTGAGAACCTTGTATCTCCAGACTAAAAGTGATGGTTTCCCCACGAGAAAACGTCAGAAACGTCATAATGCGACCGCAGCATGAGTTTTCAGGTGATCATGTTGCATTCACCTTTGTTTTGAAAAAAAATGTTTCTCCTGACCAAAAGTGATGGTTTCCCCACGAGAAGACGTCAAAAACGTCATAATGTGAGCGCAGCATGCGTTTTCAGGTGATCATGTTGGATTCACCTCTGTTTTGAGAACCTTGTATCTCCTGACTAAAAGTGATGGTTTCCCCACGAGAAAACGTCAGAAACGTCATAATGCGACCGCAGCATGAGTTTTCAGGTGATCATGTTGCATTCACCTTTGTTTTGAAAAAAATGTGTCTCCTTCCCAAAAGTGATGGTTTCCCCACGAGCAGACGTCAAAAACGTCATAATGTGACCGCAGCATGAGTTTTCAGGTGATCATGTTGCATTCACCTCTGTTTTGAAAAAAATGTGTCTCCTGAACAAAAGTGATGGTTTCCCCACGCGAAAACTTCAGAAACGTTATAATGTGACCGCAGCATGATTTTTCAGGTGATCATGTTGCATTCACCTTTGTTTTGAAATAAATGTATCTCCTGACCAAAAGTGATGGTTTCCCCACGAGAAAACGTCAAAAACGTCATAATGTGACCGCAGCATGGGTTTTCAGGTGATCATGTTGCATTCACCTTTGTTTTGAAAAAAATGTGTCTCCTTCCCAAAAGTGATGGTTTCCCCACGAGAAAACGTCAAAAACGCCATAATGTAACCGCAGCATGAGTTTTCAGGTGATTATGTTGCATTCACCTCTGTTTTGAAATAAATGTATCTCCTGACCAAAAGTGATGGTTTCCCCACGAGAAAACGTCAAAAACGTCATAATTTGACCGCAGCATGAGTTTTCAGGTGATCATGTTGCATTCACCTTTGTTTTGAAATAAATGTATCTCCTGACCAAAAGTGATGGTTTCCCCACGAGAAGACGTCAAAAACGTCATAATGTGACCACAAGCAATAGTTTTCAGGTGATCATGTTGCATTTACCTTTGTTTTGAGAAACTTGTATCTCCTGACCAAAAGTGATGGTTTCCCCACGAGAAAACGTCAGAAACGTCATAATGTGACCGCAGCATGAGTTTTCAGGTGATCATGTTGCATTCACCTCTGTTTTGAAAAAAAGTGTCTCTTTCCCAAAAGTGATGGTTTCCCCTCGAGAACAAGTCAAAAACGTCATAATGTGACCGCAGCATGAGTTTTCAGGTGATCATGTTACATTTACGTCTGTTTTGAGAAACTTGTATCTCCTGACTAAAAGTGATGGTTTCCCCACGAGAAAACGTCAGAAACGTCATAATGCGACCGCAGCATTACTTTTCAGGTGATCATGTTGCATTCACCTTTGTTTTGAAAAAAATGTGTCTCCTTCCCAAAAGTGATGGTTTCCCCACGAGCAGACGTCAAAAACGTCATAATGTGACCGCAGCATGAGTTTTCAGGTGATCATGTTGCATTCACCTTTGTTTTGAAATAAATGTATCTCCTGACCAAAAGTGATGGTTTCCCCACGAGAAAACGTCAAAAACGTCATAATGTGACCGCAGCATGAGTTTTCAGGTGATCATGTTGCATTCACCTTTGTTTTGAAAAGAATGTGTCTCCTTCCCAAAAGTAATGATTTCCCCTCGAGAACACGTCAAAAATGTCATAATTTGAGCGCAGCATGAGTTTTCAGATAAATCATGTTGCATTCCCCTCTGTTTTGAAATAAATGTATCTCCTGACCAAAAGTGATGGTTTCCCCACGAGAAAACGTCAAAAACGTCATAATGTGACCGCAGCATGAGTTTTCAGGTGATCATGTTGCATTCACCTTTGTTTTGAAAAAAATGTGTCTCCTTCCCAAAAGTGATGGTTTCCCCTCGAGAACAGGTCAAAAACGTCATAATGTGAGCGCAGCATGAGTTTTCAGATGATCATGTTGCATTCACCTCTATTTTGAAATAAATGTATCTCCTGACCAAAAGTGATGGTTTCCCCACGAGAAAACGTCAAAAACATCATGATGTGACCGCAGCATGAGTTTTCAGGTGATCATGTTGCATTCACCTCTGTTTTGAGAACCTTGTGTCTCCTGACCAAAAGTGATGGTTTCCCCACGAGAAGACGTCAAAAACGTCATAATGTGAGCGCAGCATGAGTTTTCAGGTGATCATGTTGCATTTACATCTGTTTTGAGAAACTTGTGTCTCCTGACCAAAAGTGATGGTTTCCCCACGAGAAAACGTCAGAAACGTCATAATTTGACCGCAGCACGAGTTTTCAGGTGATCATGTTGAATTTACCTCTGTTTTGAGAAACTTGTATATCCTGACGAAAAGTGATGATTTCCCCACGAGAAAACGTCAGAAACGTCATAATGTGACCGCAGCATGAGTTTTCAGGTGATCATGTTGCATTTACATCTGTTTTGAGAAACTTGTATCTTCTGACCAGAAGTGATGGTTTCCCCACGAGAAAACGTCAAAAACGTCATAATGTGAGCGCAGCATGAGTTTTCAGATGATCATGTTTCATTTACATCTGTTTTGAGAAACTTGTATCTCCTGACCAAAAGTGATGGTTTCCCCACGAGAAAACGTCAAAAACGTCATAATGTGAGCGCAGCATGAGTTTTCAGGTGATCATGTTGAATTTACCTCTGTTTTGAAATAAATGTATCTTCTGACCAAAAGTGATGGTTTCCCAACGACAAAACGTCAAAAACGTCATAATGTGACCGCAGCATGAGTTTTCAGGTGATCATGTTTCATTCACATCTGTTTTGAAATAAATGTGTCTCCTGACCAAAAGTGATGGTTTCCCCACGAGAAAACGTCAAAAACGGCATAATGTGACCGCAGCATGAGTTTTCAGGTGATCATGTTGCATTTACTTCTGTTTTGAGAAACTTGTGTCTCCTGACCAAAAGTCATGGTTTCCCCACGAGAAAACGTCAGAAACGTCATCATGTGACCGCAGCATGAGTTTTCAGGTGATCATGTTGCATTCACCTGTGTTTTGAAATAAATGTATCTCCTGACCAAAAGTGATGGTTTCCCCACGAGAAAACGTCAAAAACGTCATAATGTGAGCGCAGCATGAGTTTTCAGATGATCATGTTGCATTTACATCTGTTTTGAGAAACTTGTATCTCCTGACCAAAAGTGATGGTTTCCCCACGAGAAAACGTCAAAAACGTCATAATGTGAGCGCAGCATGAGTTTTCAGATGATCATGTTGCATTTACATCTGTTTTGAGAAACTTGTATATCCTGACGAAAAGTGATGATTTCCCCACGAGAAAACGTCAGAAACGTCATAATGTGACCGCAGCATGAGTTTTCAGGTGATCATGTTGCATTTACCTCTGTTTTGAGAAACTTGTATCTCCTGACCAAAAGTGACGGTTTCCCCACGAGAAAACGTCAAAAACGTCATAATGTGAGCGCAGCATAAGTTTTAAGATGAGCATGTTGCATTCACCTTTGTTTTGAAAAAAATGTGTCTCCTTCCCAAAAGTGATGGTTTCCCCTCGAGAAAACGTCAAAAACGTCATAATGTGACCGCAGCATGAGTTTTCAGGTGATCATGTTGCATTCACCTTTGTTTTGAAAAAAATGTGTCTCCTTCCCAAAAGTGATGGTTTCCCCTCGAGAACACGTCAAAAACTTCATAATGTGAGCGCAGCATGAGTTTTCAGATGATCATGTTGCATTCACCTTTGTTTTGAAAAAAATGTGTCTCCTTCCCAAAAGTGATGGTTTCCCCTCGAGAACCCGTCAAAAACGTCATAATGTGAGCGCAGCATGAGTTTTCAGATGATCATATTGCATTCACCTCTGTTTTGAAATAAATGTATCTCCTGACCAACAGTGATGGTTTCCCGACGAGAAAACGTCAGAAACGTCATAATGTGACCGCAGCATGAGTTTTCAGGTGATCATGTTGCATTCACCTCTGTTTTGAGAACCTTGTATCTCCAGACTAAAAGTGATGGTTTCCCCACGAGAAAACGTCAGAAACGTCATAATGCGACCGCAGCATGAGTTTTCAGGTGATCATGTTGCATTCACCTTTGTTTTGAAAAAAATGTGTCTCCTTCCCAAAAGTGATGGTTTCCCCACGAGTAGACGTCAAAAACGTCATAATGTGACCGCAGCATGAGTTTTCAGGTGATCATGTTGCATTCACCTCTGTTTTGAAAAAAATGTGTCTCCTGAACAAAAGTGATGGTTTCCCCACGCGAAAACTTCAGAAACGTTATAATGCGACCGCAGCATGAGTTTTCAGGTGATCATGTTGCATTCACCTTTGTTTTGAAAAAAAATGTATCTCCTGACCAAAAGTCATGGTTTCCCCACGAGAAGACGTCAAAAACGTCATAATGTGAGCGCAGCATGCGTTTTCAGGTGATCATGTTGGATTCACCTCTGTTTTGAGAACCTTGTATCTCCTGACTAAAAGTGATGGTTTCCCCACGAGAAAACGTCAGAAACGTCATAATGCGACCGCAGCATGAGTTTTCAGGTGATCATGTTGCATTCACCTTTGTTTTGAAAAAAATGTGTCTCCTTCCCAAAAGTGATGGTTTCCCCATGAGCAGACGTCAAAAACGTCATAATGTGACCGCAGCATGAGTTTTCAGGTGATCATGTTGCATTCACCTCTGTTTTGAAATAAATGTATCTCCTGACCAAAAGTGATGGTTTCCCCACGAGAAAACGTCAAAAACGTCATAATGTGACCGCAGCATGGGTTTTCAGGTGATCATGTTGCATTCACCTTTGTTTTGAAAAAAATGTGTCTCCTTCCCAAAAGTGATGGTTTCCCCACGAGAAAACGTCAAAAACGCCATAATGTAACCGCAGCATGAGTTTTCAGGTGATTATGTTGCATTCACCTCTGTTTTGAAATAAATGTATCTCCTGACCAAAAGTGATGGTTTCCCCACGAGAAAACGTCAAAAACGTCATAATTTGACCGCAGCATGAGTTTTCAGGTGATCATGTTGCATTCACCTTTGTTTTGAAATAAATGTATCTCCTGACCAAAAGTGATGGTTTCCCCACGAGAAGACGTCAAAAACGTCATAATGTGACCACAAGCAATAGTTTTCAGGTGATCATGTTGCATTTACCTTTGTTTTGAGAAACTTGTATCTCCTGACCAAAAGTGATGGTTTCCCCACGAGAAAACGTCAGAAACGTCATAATGTGACCGCAGCATGAGTTTTCAGGTGATCATGTTGCATTCACCTCTGTTTTGAAAAAAAGTGTCTCTTTCCCAAAAGTGATGGTTTCCCCTCGAGAACAAGTCAAAAACGTCATAATGTGACCGCAGCATGAGTTTTCAGGTGATCATGTTACATTTACGTCTGTTTTGAGAAACTTGTATCTCCTGACTAAAAGTGATGGTTTCCCCACGAGAAAACGTCAGAAACGTCATAATGCGACCGCAGCATTACTTTTCAGGTGATCATGTTGCATTCACCTTTGTTTTGAAAAAAATGTGTCTCCTTCCCAAAAGTGATGGTTTCCCCACGAGCAGACGTCAAAAACGTCATAATGTGACCGCAGCATGAGTTTTCAGGTGATCATGTTGCATTCACCTTTGTTTTGAAATAAATGTATCTCCTGACCAAAAGTGATGGTTTCCCCACGAGAAAACGTCAAAAACGTCATAATGTGACCGCAGCATGAGTTCTCAGGTGATCATGTTGCATTCACCTTTGTTTTGAAAAGAATGTGTCTCCTTCCCAAAAGTAATGATTTCCCCTCGAGAACACGTCAAAAATGTCATAATTTGAGCGCAGCATGAGTTTTCAGATAAATCATGTTGCATTCCCCTCTGTTTTGAAATAAATGTATCTCCTGACCAAAAGTGATGGTTTCCCCACGAGAAAACGTCAAAAACGTCATAATGTGACCGCAGCATGAGTTTCCAGGTGATCATGTTGCATTCACCTTTGTTTTGAAAAAAATGTGTCTCCTTCCCAAAAGTGATGGTTTCCCCTCGAGAACAGGTCAAAAACGTCATAATGTGAGCGCAGCATGAGTTTTCAGATGATCATGTTGCATTCACCTCTATTTTGAAATAAATGTATCTCCTGACCAAAAGTGATGGTTTCCCCACGAGAAAACGTCAAAAACATCATGATGTGACCGCAGCATGAGTTTTCAGGTGATCATGTTGCATTCACCTCTGTTTTGAGAACCTTGTGTCTCCTGACCAAAAGTGATGGTTTCCCCACGAGAAGACGTCAAAAACGTCATAATGTGAGCGCAGCATGAGTTTTCAGGTGATCATGTTGCATTTACATCTGTTTTGAGAAACTTGTGTCTCCTGACCAAAAGTGATGGTTTCCCCACGAGAAAACGTCAGAAACGTCATAATTTGACCGCAGCACGAGTTTTCAGGTGATCATGTTGAATTTACCTCTGTTTTGAGAAACTTGTATATCCTGACGAAAAGTGATGATTTCCCCACGAGAAAACGTCAGAAACGTCATAATGTGACCGCAGCATGAGTTTTCAGGTGATCATGTTGCATTTACATCTGTTTTGAGAAACTTGTATCTTCTGACCAGAAGTGATGGTTTCCCCACGAGAAAACGTCAAAAACGTCATAATGTGAGCGCAGCATGAGTTTTCAGATGATCATGTTTCATTTACATCTGTTTTGAGAAACTTGTATCTCCTGACCAAAAGTGATGGTTTCCCCACGAGAAAACGTCAAAAACGTCATAATGTGAGCGCAGCATGAGTTTTCAGGTGATCATGTTGAATTTACCTCTGTTTTGAAATAAATGTATCTTCTGACCAAAAGTGATGGTTTCCCAACGACAAAACGTCAAAAACGTCATAATGTGACCGCAGCATGAGTTTTCAGGTGATCATGTTTCATTCACATCTGTTTTGAAATAAATGTGTCTCCTGACCAAAAGTGATGGTTTCCCCACGAGAAAACGTCAAAAACGGCATAATGTGACCGCAGCATGAGTTTTCAGGTGATCATGTTGCATTTACTTCTGTTTTGAGAAACTTGTGTCTCCTGACCAAAAGTCATCGTTTCCCCACGAGAAAACGTCAGAAACGTCATCATGTGACCGCAGCATGAGTTTTCAGGTGATCATGTTGCATTCACCTGTGTTTTGAAATAAATGTATCTCCTGACCAAAAGTGATGGTTTCCCCACGAGAAAACGTCAAAAACGTCATAATGTGAGCGCAGCATGAGTTTTCAGATGATCATGTTGCATTTACATCTGTTTTGAGAAACTTGTATCTCCTGACCAAAAGTGATGGTTTCCCCACGAGAAAACGTCAAAAACGTCATAATGTGAGCGCAGCATGAGTTTTCAGATGATCATGTTGCATTTACATCTGTTTTGAGAAACTTGTATATCCTGACGAAAAGTGATGATTTCCCCACGAGAAAACGTCAGAAACGTCATAATGTGACCGCAGCATGAGTTTTCAGGTGATCATGTTGCATTTACCTCTGTTTTGAGAAACTTGTATCTCCTGACCAAAAGTGACGGTTTCCCCACGAGAAAACGTCAAAAACGTCATAATGTGAGCGCAGCATAAGTTTTAAGATGAGCATGTTGCATTCACCTTTGTTTTGAAAAAAATGTGTCTCCTTCCCAAAAGTGATGGTTTCCCCTCGAGAACACGTCAAAAACGTCATAATGTGAGCGCAGCATGAGTTTTCAGATGATCATGTTGCATTCACCTCTGTTTTGAAATAAATGTATCTCCTGACCAAAAGTGATGGTTTCCCCACGAGAAAACGTCAAAAACGTCATAATTTGACCGCAGCATGAGTTTTCAGGTGATCATGTTGCATTCACCTTTGTTTTGAAAAAAATGTGTCTCCTTCCCAAAAGTGATGGTTTCCCCTCGAGAACACGTCAAAAACTTCATAATGTGAGCGCAGCATGAGTTTTCAGATGATCATGTTGCATTCACCTTTGTTTTGAAAAAAATGTGTCTCCTTCCCAAAAGTGATGGTTTCCCCTCGAGAACCCGTCAAAAACGTCATAATGTGAGCGCAGCATGAGTTTTCAGATGATCATATTGCATTCATCTCTGTTTTGAAATAAATGTATCTCCTGACCAAAAGTGATGGTTTCCCGACGAGAAAACGTCAGAAACGTCATAATGTGACCGCAGCATGAGTTTTCAGGTGATCATGTTGCATTCACCTCTGTTTTGAGAACCTTGTATCTCCTGACTAAAAGTGATGGTTTCCCCACGAGAAAACGTCAGAAACGTCATAATGCGACCGCAGCATGAGTTTTCAGGTGATCATGTTGCATTCACCTTTGTTTTGAAATAAATGTGTCTCCTTCCCAAAAGTGATGGTTTCCCCACGAGTAGACGTCAAAAACGTCATAATGTGACCGCAGCATGAGTTTTCAGGTGATCATGTTGCATTCACCTTTGTTTTGAAAAAAAATGTATCTCCTGACCAAAAGTGATGGTTTCCCCACGAGAAGACGTCAAAAACGTCATAATGTGAGCGCAGCATAAGTTTTCAGATGATCATGTTGCATTCACCTCTGTTTTGAAATAAATGTATCTCCTGACCAAAAATGATGGTTTCCCGATGAGAAAACGTCAGAAACGTCATAATGCGACCGCAGCATGAGTTTTCAGGTGATCATGTTGCATTCACCTTTGTTTTGAAAAAAATGTGTCTCCTTCCCAAAAGTGATGGTTTCCCCACGAGCAGACGTCAAAAACGTCATAATGTGACCGCAGCATGAGTTTTCAGGTGATCATGTTGCATTCACCTCTGTTTTGAAAAAAATGTGTCTCCTGAACAAAAGTGATGGTTTCCCCACGCGAAAACTTCAGAAACGTTATAATGTGACCGCAGCATGAGTTTTCAGGTGATCATGTTGCATTCACCTTTGTTTTGAAATAAATGTATCTCCTGACCAAAAGTGATGGTTTCCCCACGAGAAAACGTCAAAAACGTCATAATGTGACCGCAGAATGGGTTTTCAGGTGATCATGTTGCATTCACCTTTGTTTTGAAAAAAATGTGTCTCCTTCCCAAAAGTGATGGTTTCCCCACGAGAAAACGTCAAAAACGCCATAATGTAACCGCAGCATGAGTTTTCAGGTGATTATGTTGCATTCACCTTTGTTTTGAAAAAAAATGTATCTCCTGACCAAAAGTGATGGTTTCCCCACGAGAAGACGTCATAAACGTCATAATGTGACCGCAGCATAAGTTTTCAGATGATCATGTGTCATTCACCTCTGTTTTGAAATAAATGTGTCTCCTGACCAAAAGTGATGTTTCCTCCACGAGCAAACGTCCAAAACGTCATAATGTGACTGTACTGACCATTGTATAGGTTAAGATTTGATGGTCAAGTCTGGTAAAAACATAAAGATGTCCAATATAGTAATAAATAAATAAATAAATATTGAGTTTGGGGCGCGGTAGCGGAGCAGCGCACCTGTGTAAATGGGAGCGTGGTTTTCCTACTGGGTGGAGTTGGCATTGCACCTTCAGGCGCTTTGACGGCACTAACTCAAAACACCTCGGTTTTGATGACGGACAACGGTAGCGAAGCATCGTAGTTCCAGCTGCTGAGCTAGAAAGCGTTCCAGCCTTGGAGACCATTTGTCTGTAAGTCTGTTCTATACAGAAGTTGTAGCTGTAGTGTAGATTCTGTAGCGTTAGTTTAGTTATTCTTTGCGTTGTTAGTCCGTGGTAATTACCGAGTGATGCTAGCTAACATATTAGCATGTGGAGCTGTGTCGTGAGTTATATATAGATCGTCTTGGTGTGTTTGGTGTACGTGCGTTTTTTATGCTGTTCTATTTTCTGTATTGTTTCAGTTTTACAAAAAAAAATATTACTCAATGGATGAAAGGAAGAAACAACACAGTTGAGCCTTATTGTGGTTCTTTCCAACTCCATACTGTTAGCTGACTGCCTAGCCTCGCCCGAGAGAGAGCGAACGCGTCGTGAGGGCAGTACAGTGACCGCAGCATGAGTTTTAAGATGATCATGTTGCATTCACCTGTTTTGATAAAAACGTGTCTCCTGACCAAAAGTGATGGTTTTCCCACGAGAAGACGTCATAAACGTCATAATGTGACCGCAGCATAAGTTTTAAGATGAGCATGTTGCATTCAGCTCTGTTTTGAAATAAATGTGTCTCCTGACCAAAAGTGATGTTTCCTCCACGAGCAAACGTCCAAAACGTCATAATGTGACTGTACTGACCATTGTATAGGTTAAGATTTGATGGTCAAGTCTGGTAAAAACATAAAGATGTCCAATATAGTAATAAATAAATAAATAAATATTGAGTTTGGGGCGCGGTAGCGGAGCAGCGCACCTGTGTAAATGGGAGCGTGGTTTTCCTACTGGGTGGAGTTGGCATTGCACCTTCAGGCGCTTTGACGGCACTAACTCAAAACACCGCGGTTTTGATGACGGACAACGGTAGCGAAGCATCGTAGTTCCAGCTGCTGAGCTAGAAAGCGTTCCAGCCTTGGAGACCATTTGTCTGTAAGTCTGTTCTATACAGAAGTTGTAGCTGTAGTGTAGATTCTGTAGCGTTAGTTTAGTTATTCTTTGCGTTGTTAGTCCGTGGTAATTACCGAGTGATGCTAGCTAACATATTAGCATGTGGAGCTGTGTCGTGAGTTATATATAGATCGTCTTGGTGTGTTTGGTGTACGTGCGTTTTTTATGCTGTTCTATTTTCTGTATTGTTTCAGTTTTACAAAAAAAAATATTACTCAATGGATGAAAGGAAGAAACAACACAGTTGAGCCTTATTGTGGTTCTTTCCAACTCCATACTGTTAGCTGACTGCCTAGCCTCGCCCGAGAGAGAGCGAACGCGTCGTGAGGGCAGTACAGTGACCGCAGCATGAGTTTTAAGATGATCATGTTGCATTCACCTGTTTTGATAAAAACGTGTCTCCTGACCAAAAGTGATGGTTTTCCCACGAGAAGACGTCATAACCGTCATAATGTGACCGCAGCATAAGTTTTAAGATGAGCATGTTGCATTCAGCTCTGTTTTGAAATAAATGTGTCTCCTGACCAAAAGTGATGTTTCCTCCACGAGCAAACGTCCAAAACGTCATAATGTGACTGTACTGACCATTGTATAGGTTAAGATTTGATGGTCAAGTCTGGTAAAAACATAAAGATGTCCAATATAGTAATAAATAAATAAATAAATATTGAGTTTGGGGCGCGGTAGCGGAGCAGCGCACCTGTGTAAATGGGAGCGTGGTTTTCCTACTGGGTGGAGTTGGCATTGCACCTTCAGGCGCTTTGACGGCACTAACTCAAAACACCGCGGTTTTGATGACGGACAACGGTAGCGAAGCATCGTAGTTCCAGCTGCTGAGCTAGAAAGCGTTCCAGCCTTGGAGACCATTTGTCTGTAAGTCTGTTCTATACAGAAGTTGTAGCTGTAGTGTAGATTCTGTAGCGTTAGTTTAGTTATTCTTTGCGTTGTTAGTCCGTGGTAATTACCGAGTGATGCTAGCTAACATATTAGCATGTGGAGCTGTGTCGTGAGTTATATATAGATCGTCTTGGTGTGTTTGGTGTACGTGAGTTTTTTATGCTGTTCTATTTTCTGTATTGTTTCAGTTTTACAAAAAAAAATATTACTCAATGGATGAAAGGAAGAAACAACACAGTTGAGCCTTATTGTGGTTCTTTCCAACTCCATACTGTTAGCTGACTGCCTAGCCTCGCCCGAGAGAGAGCGAACGCGTCGTGAGGGCAGTACAGTGACCGCAGCATGAGTTTTAAGATGATCATGTTGCATTCACCTGTTTTGATAAAAACGTGTCTCCTGACCAAAAGTGATGGTTTTCCCACGAGAAGACGTCATAACCGTCATAATGTGACCGCAGCATAAGTTTTAAGATGAGCATGTTGCATTCAGCTCTGTTTTGAAATAAATGTGTCTCCTGACCAAAAGTGATGTTTCCTCCACGAGCAAACGTCCAAAACGTCATAATGTGACTGTACTGACCATTGTATAGGTTAAGATTTGATGGTCAAGTCTGGTAAAAACATAAAGATGTCCAATATAGTAATAAATAAATAAATAAATATTGAGTTTGGGGCGCGGTAGCGGAGCAGCGCACCTGTGTAAATGGGAGCGTGGTTTTCCTACTGGGTGGAGTTGGCATTGCACCTTCAGGCGCTTTGACGGCACTAACTCAAAACACCGCGGTTTTGATGACGGACAACGGTAGCGAAGCATCGTAGTTCCAGCTGCTGAGCTAGAAAGCGTTCCAGCCTTGGAGACCATTTGTCTGTAAGTCTGTTCTATACAGAAGTTGTAGCTGTAGTGTAGATTCTGTAGCGTTAGTTTAGTTATTCTTTGCGTTGTTAGTCCGTGGTAATTACCGAGTGATGCTAGCTAACATATTAGCATGTGGAGCTGTGTCGTGAGTTATATATAGATCGTCTTGGTGTGTTTGGTGTACGTGCGTTTTTTATGCTGTTCTATTTTCTGTATTGTTTCAGTTTTACAAAAAAAAATATTACTCAATGGATGAAAGGAAGAAACAACACAGTTGAGCCTTATTGTGGTTCTTTCCAACTCCATACTGTTAGCTGACTGCCTAGCCTCGCCCGAGAGAGAGCGAACGCGTCGTGAGGGCAGTACAGTGACCGCAGCATGAGTTTTAAGATGATCATGTTGCATTCACCTGTTTTGATAAAAACGTGTCTCCTGACCAAAAGTGATGGTTTTCCCACGAGAAGACGTCATAACCGTCATAATGTGACCGCAGCATAAGTTTTAAGATGAGCATGTTGCATTCAGCTCTGTTTTGAAATAAATGTGTCTCCTGACCAAAAGTGATGTTTCCTCCACGAGCAAACGTCCAAAACGTCATAATGTGACTGTACTGACCATTGTATAGGTTAAGATTTGATGGTCAAGTCTGGTAAAAACATAAAGATGTCCAATATAGTAATAAATAAATAAATAAATATTGAGTTTGGGGCGCGGTAGCGGAGCAGCGCACCTGTGTAAATGGGAGCGTGGTTTTCCTACTGGGTGGAGTTGGCATTGCACCTTCAGGCGCTTTGACGGCACTAACTCAAAACACCGCGGTTTTGATGACGGACAACGGTAGCGAAGCATCGTAGTTCCAGCTGCTGAGCTAGAAAGCGTTCCAGCCTTGGAGACCATTTGTCTGTAAGTCTGTTCTATACAGAAGTTGTAGCTGTAGTGTAGATTCTGTAGCGTTAGTTTAGTTATTCTTTGCGTTGTTAGTCCGTGGTAATTACCGAGTGATGCTAGCTAACATATTAGCATGTGGAGCTGTGTCGTGAGTTATATATAGATCGTCTTGGTGTGTTTGGTGTACGTGAGTTTTTTATGCTGTTCTATTTTCTGTATTGTTTCAGTTTTACAAAAAAAAATATTACTCAATGGATGAAAGGAAGAAACAACACAGTTGAGCCTTATTGTGGTTCTTTCCAACTCCATACTGTTAGCTGACTGCCTAGCCTCGCCCGAGAGAGAGCGAACGCGTCGTGAGGGCAGTACAGTGACCGCAGCATGAGTTTTAAGATGATCATGTTGCATTCACCTGTTTTGATAAAAACGTGTCTCCTGACCAAAAGTGATGGTTTTCCCACGAGAAGACGTCATAACCGTCATAATGTGACCGCAGCATAAGTTTTAAGATGAGCATGTTGCATTCAGCTCTGTTTTGAAATAAATGTGTCTCCTGACCAAAAGTGATGTTTCCTCCACGAGCAAACGTCCAAAACGTCATAATGTGACTGTACTGACCATTGTATAGGTTAAGATTTGATGGTCAAGTCTGGTAAAAACATAAAGATGTCCAATATAGTAATAAATAAATAAATAAATATTGAGTTTGGGGCGCGGTAGCGGAGCAGCGCACCTGTGTAAATGGGAGCGTGGTTTTCCTACTGGGTGGAGTTGGCATTGCACCTTCAGGCGCTTTGACGGCACTAACTCAAAACACCGCGGTTTTGATGACGGACAACGGTAGCGAAGCATCGTAGTTCCAGCTGCTGAGCTAGAAAGCGTTCCAGCCTTGGAGACCATTTGTCTGTAAGTCTGTTCTATACAGAAGTTGTAGCTGTAGTGTAGATTCTGTAGCGTTAGTTTAGTTATTCTTTGCGTTGTTAGTCCGTGGTAATTACCGAGTGATGCTAGCTAACATATTAGCATGTGGAGCTGTGTCGTGAGTTATATATAGATCGTCTTGGTGTGTTTGGTGTACGTGAGTTTTTTATGCTGTTCTATTTTCTGTATTGTTTCAGTTTTACAAAAAAAAATATTACTCAATGGATGAAAGGAAGAAACAACACAGTTGAGCCTTATTGTGGTTCTTTCCAACTCCATACTGTTAGCTGACTGCCTAGCCTCGCCCGAGAGAGAGCGAACGCGTCGTGAGGGCAGTACAGTGACCGCAGCATGAGTTTTAAGATGATCATGTTGCATTCACCTGTTTTGATAAAAACGTGTCTCCTGACCAAAAGTGATGGTTTTCCCACGAGAAGACGTCATAACCGTCATAATGTGACCGCAGCATAAGTTTTAAGATGAGCATGTTGCATTCAGCTCTGTTTTGAAATAAATGTGTCTCCTGACCAAAAGTGATGTTTCCTCCACGAGCAAACGTCCAAAACGTCATAATGTGACTGTACTGACCATTGTATAGGTTAAGATTTGATGGTCAAGTCTGGTAAAAACATAAAGATGTCCAATATAGTAATAAATAAATAAATAAATATTGAGTTTGGGGCGCGGTAGCGGAGCAGCGCACCTGTGTAAATGGGAGCGTGGTTTTCCTACTGGGTGGAGTTGGCATTGCACCTTCAGGCGCTTTGACGGCACTAACTCAAAACACCGCGGTTTTGATGACGGACAACGGTAGCGAAGCATCGTAGTTCCAGCTGCTGAGCTAGAAAGCGTTCCAGCCTTGGAGACCATTTGTCTGTAAGTCTGTTCTATACAGAAGTTGTAGCTGTAGTGTAGATTCTGTAGCGTTAGTTTAGTTATTCTTTGCGTTGTTAGTCCGTGGTAATTACCGAGTGATGCTAGCTAACATATTAGCATGTGGAGCTGTGTCGTGAGTTATATATAGATCGTCTTGGTGTGTTTGGTGTACGTGAGTTTTTTATGCTGTTCTATTTTCTGTATTGTTTCAGTTTTACAAAAAAAAATATTACTCAATGGATGAAAGGAAGAAACAACACAGTTGAGCCTTATTGTGGTTCTTTCCAACTCCATACTGTTAGCTGACTGCCTAGCCTCGCCCGAGAGAGAGCGAACGCGTCGTGAGGGCAGTACAGTGACCGCAGCATGAGTTTTAAGATGATCATGTTGCATTCACCTGTTTTGATAAAAACGTGTCTCCTGACCAAAAGTGATGGTTTTCCCACGAGAAGACGTCATAACCGTCATAATGTGACCGCAGCATAAGTTTTAAGATGAGCATGTTGCATTCAGCTCTGTTTTGAAATAAATGTGTCTCCTGACCAAAAGTGATGTTTCCTCCACGAGCAAACGTCCAAAACGTCATAATGTGACTGTACTGACCATTGTATAGGTTAAGATTTGATGGTCAAGTCTGGTAAAAACATAAAGATGTCCAATATAGTAAAAAATAAATAAATAAATATTGAGTTTGGGGCGCGGTAGCGGAGCAGCGCACCTGTGTAAATGGGAGCGTGGTTTTCCTACTGGGTGGAGTTGGCATTGCACCTTCAGGCGCTTTGACGGCACTAACTCAAAACACCGCGGTTTTGATGACGGACAACGGTAGCGAAGCATCGTAGTTCCAGCTGCTGAGCTAGAAAGCGTTCCAGCCTTGGAGACCATTTGTCTGTAAGTCTGTTCTATACAGAAGTTGTAGCTGTAGTGTAGATTCTGTAGCGTTAGTTTAGTTATTCTTTGCGTTGTTAGTCCGTGGTAATTACCGAGTGATGCTAGCTAACATATTAGCATGTGGAGCTGTGTCGTGAGTTATATATAGATCGTCTTGGTGTGTTTGGTGTACGTGAGTTTTTTATGCTGTTCTATTTTCTGTATTGTTTCAGTTTTACAAAAAAAATATTACTCAATGGATGAAAGGAAGAAACAACACAGTTGAGCCTTATTGTGGTTCTTTCCAACTCCATACTGTTAGCTGACTGCCTAGCCTCGCCCGAGAGAGAGCGAACGCGTCGTGAGGGCAGTACAGTGACCGCAGCATGAGTTTTAAGATGATCATGTTGCATTCACCTGTTTTGATAAAAACGTGTCTCCTGACCAAAAGTGATGGTTTTCCCACGAGAAGACGTCATAACCGTCATAATGTGACCGCAGCATAAGTTTTAAGATGAGCATGTTGCATTCAGCTCTGTTTTGAAATAAATGTGTCTCCTGACCAAAAGTGATGTTTCCTCCACGAGCAAACGTCCAAAACGTCATAATGTGACTGTACTGACCATTGTATAGGTTAAGATTTGATGGTCAAGTCTGGTAAAAACATAAAGATGTCCAATATAGTAATAAATAAATAAATAAATATTGAGTTTGGGGCGCGGTAGCGGAGCAGCGCACCTGTGTAAATGGGAGCGTGGTTTTCCTACTGGGTGGAGTTGGCATTGCACCTTCAGGCGCTTTGACGGCACTAACTCAAAACACCGCGGTTTTGATGACGGACAACGGTAGCGAAGCATCGTAGTTCCAGCTGCTGAGCTAGAAAGCGTTCCAGCCTTGGAGACCATTTGTCTGTAAGTCTGTTCTATACAGAAGTTGTAGCTGTAGTGTAGATTCTGTAGCGTTAGTTTAGTTATTCTTTGCGTTGTTAGTCCGTGGTAATTACCGAGTGATGCTAGCTAACATATTAGCATGTGGAGCTGTGTCGTGAGTTATATATAGATCGTCTTGGTGTGTTTGGTGTACGTGAGTTTTTTATGCTGTTCTATTTTCTGTATTGTTTCAGTTTTACAAAAAAAAATATTACTCAATGGATGAAAGGAAGAAACAACACAGTTGAGCCTTATTGTGGTTCTTTCCAACTCCATACTGTTAGCTGACTGCCTAGCCTCGCCCGAGAGAGAGCGAACGCGTCGTGAGGGCAGTACAGTGACCGCAGCATGAGTTTTAAGATGATCATGTTGCATTCACCTGTTTTGATAAAAACGTGTCTCCTGACCAAAAGTGATGGTTTTCCCACGAGAAGACGTCATAACCGTCATAATGTGACCGCAGCATAAGTTTTAAGATGAGCATGTTGCATTCAGCTCTGTTTTGAAATAAATGTGTCTCCTGACCAAAAGTGATGTTTCCTCCACGAGCAAACGTCCAAAACGTCATAATGTGACTGTACTGACCATTGTATAGGTTAAGATTTGATGGTCAAGTCTGGTAAAAACATAAAGATGTCCAATATAGTAATAAATAAATAAATAAATATTGAGTTTGGGGCGCGGTAGCGGAGCAGCGCACCTGTGTAAATGGGAGCGTGGTTTTCCTACTGGGTGGAGTTGGCATTGCACCTTCAGGCGCTTTGACGGCACTAACTCAAAACACCGCGGTTTTGATGACGGACAACGGTAGCGAAGCATCGTAGTTCCAGCTGCTGAGCTAGAAAGCGTTCCAGCCTTGGAGACCATTTGTCTGTAAGTCTGTTCTATACAGAAGTTGTAGCTGTAGTGTAGATTCTGTAGCGTTAGTTTAGTTATTCTTTGCGTTGTTAGTCCGTGGTAATTACCGAGTGATGCTAGCTAACATATTAGCATGTGGAGCTGTGTCGTGAGTTATATATAGATCGTCTTGGTGTGTTTGGTGTACGTGAGTTTTTTATGCTGTTCTATTTTCTGTATTGTTTCAGTTTTACAAAAAAAAATATTACTCAATGGATGAAAGGAAGAAACAACACAGTTGAGCCTTATTGTGGTTCTTTCCAACTCCATACTGTTAGCTGACTGCCTAGCCTCGCCCGAGAGAGAGCGAACGCGTCGTGAGGGCAGTACAGTGACCGCAGCATGAGTTTTAAGATGATCATGTTGCATTCACCTGTTTTGATAAAAACGTGTCTCCTGACCAAAAGTGATGGTTTTCCCACGAGAAGACGTCATAACCGTCATAATGTGACCGCAGCATAAGTTTTAAGATGAGCATGTTGCATTCAGCTCTGTTTTGAAATAAATGTGTCTCCTGACCAAAAGTGATGTTTCCTCCACGAGCAAACGTCCAAAACGTCATAATGTGACTGTACTGACCATTGTATAGGTTAAGATTTGATGGTCAAGTCTGGTAAAAACATAAAGATGTCCAATATAGTAAAAAATAAATAAATAAATATTGAGTTTGGGGCGCGGTAGCGGAGCAGCGCACCTGTGTAAATGGGAGCGTGGTTTTCCTACTGGGTGGAGTTGGCATTGCACCTTCAGGCGCTTTGACGGCACTAACTCAAAACACCGCGGTTTTGATGACGGACAACGGTAGCGAAGCATCGTAGTTCCAGCTGCTGAGCTAGAAAGCGTTCCAGCCTTGGAGACCATTTGTCTGTAAGTCTGTTCTATACAGAAGTTGTAGCTGTAGTGTAGATTCTGTAGCGTTAGTTTAGTTATTCTTTGCGTTGTTAGTCCGTGGTAATTACCGAGTGATGCTAGCTAACATATTAGCATGTGGAGCTGTGTCGTGAGTTATATATAGATCGTCTTGGTGTGTTTGGTGTACGTGAGTTTTTTATGCTGTTCTATTTTCTGTATTGTTTCAGTTTTACAAAAAAAAATATTACTCAATGGATGAAAGGAAGAAACAACACAGTTGAGCCTTATTGTGGTTCTTTCCAACTCCATACTGTTAGCTGACTGCCTAGCCTCGCCCGAGAGAGAGCGAACGCGTCGTGAGGGCAGTACAGTGACCGCAGCATGAGTTTTAAGATGATCATGTTGCATTCACCTGTTTTGATAAAAACGTGTCTCCTGACCAAAAGTGATGGTTTTCCCACGAGAAGACGTCATAACCGTCATAATGTGACCGCAGCATAAGTTTTAAGATGAGCATGTTGCATTCAGCTCTGTTTTGAAATAAATGTGTCTCCTGACCAAAAGTGATGTTTCCTCCACGAGCAAACGTCCAAAACGTCATAATGTGACTGTACTGACCATTGTATAGGTTAAGATTTGATGGTCAAGTCTGGTAAAAACATAAAGATGTCCAATATAGTAAAAAATAAATAAATAAATATTGAGTTTGGGGCGCGGTAGCGGAGCAGCGCACCTGTGTAAATGGGAGCGTGGTTTTCCTACTGGGTGGAGTTGGCATTGCACCTTCAGGCACTTTGACGGCACTAACTCAAAACACCGCGGTTTTGATGACGGACAACGGTAGCGAAGCATCGTAGTTCCAGCTGCTGAGCTAGAAAGCGTTCCAGCCTTGGGAGACCATTTGTCTGTAAGTCTGTTCTATACAGAAGTTGTAGCTGTAGTGTAGATTCTGTAGCGTTAGTTTAGTTATTCTTTGCGTTGTTAGTCCGTGGTAATTACCGAGTGATGCTAGCTAACATATTAGCATGTGGAGCTGTGTCGTGAGTTATATATAGATCGTCTTGGTGTGTTTGGTGTACGTGAGTTTTTTATGCTGTTCTATTTTCTGTATTGTTTCAGTTTTACAAAAAAAAATATTACTCAATGGATGAAAGGAAGAAACAACACAGTTGAGCCTTATTGTGGTTCTTTCCAACTCCATACTGTTAGCTGACTGCCTAGCCTCGCCCGAGAGAGAGCGAACGCGTCGTGAGGGCAGTACAGTGACCGCAGCATGAGTTTTAAGATGATCATGTTGCATTCACCTGTTTTGATAAAAACGTGTCTCCTGACCAAAAGTGATGGTTTTCCCACGAGAAGACGTCATAACCGTCATAATGTGACCGCAGCATAAGTTTTAAGATGAGCATGTTGCATTCAGCTCTGTTTTGAAATAAATGTGTCTCCTGACCAAAAGTGATGTTTCCTCCACGAGCAAACGTCCAAAACGTCATAATGTGACTGTACTGACCATTGTATAGGTTAAGATTTGATGGTCAAGTCTGGTAAAAACATAAAGATGTCCAATATAGTAATAAATAAATAAATAAATATTGAGTTTGGGGCGCGGTAGCGGAGCAGCGCACCTGTGTAAATGGGAGCGTGGTTTTCCTACTGGGTGGAGTTGGCATTGCACCTTCAGGCGCTTTGACGGCACTAACTCAAAACACCGCGGTTTTGATGACGGACAACGGTAGCGAAGCATCGTAGTTCCAGCTGCTGAGCTAGAAAGCGTTCCAGCCTTGGAGACCATTTGTCTGTAAGTCTGTTCTATACAGAAGTTGTAGCTGTAGTGTAGATTCTGTAGCGTTAGTTTAGTTATTCTTTGCGTTGTTAGTCCGTGGTAATTACCGAGTGATGCTAGCTAACATATTAGCATGTGGAGCTGTGTCGTGAGTTATATATAGATCGTCTTGGTGTGTTTGGTGTACGTGAGTTTTTTATGCTGTTCTATTTTCTGTATTGTTTCAGTTTTACAAAAAAAAATATTACTCAATGGATGAAAGGAAGAAACAACACAGTTGAGCCTTATTGTGGTTCTTTCCAACTCCATACTGTTAGCTGACTGCCTAGCCTCGCCCGAGAGAGAGCGAACGCGTCGTGAGGGCAGTACAGTGACCGCAGCATGAGTTTTAAGATGATCATGTTGCATTCACCTGTTTTGATAAAAACGTGTCTCCTGACCAAAAGTGATGGTTTTCCCACGAGAAGACGTCATAACCGTCATAATGTGACCGCAGCATAAGTTTTAAGATGAGCATGTTGCATTCAGCTCTGTTTTGAAATAAATGTGTCTCCTGACCAAAAGTGATGTTTCCTCCACGAGCAAACGTCCAAAACGTCATAATGTGACTGTACTGACCATTGTATAGGTTAAGATTTGATGGTCAAGTCTGGTAAAAACATAAAGATGTCCAATATAGTAATAAATAAATAAATAAATATTGAGTTTGGGGCGCGGTAGCGGAGCAGCGCACCTGTGTAAATGGGAGCGTGGTTTTCCTGCTGGGTGGAGTTGGCATTGCACCTTCAGGCGCTTTGACGGCACTAACTCAAAACACCGCGGTTTTGATGACGGACAACGGTAGCGAAGCATCGTAGTTCCAGCTGCTGAGCTAGAAAGCGTTCCAGCCTTGGAGACCATTTGTCTGTAAGTCTGTTCTATACAGAAGTTGTAGCTGTAGTGTAGATTCTGTAGCGTTAGTTTAGTTATTCTTTGCGTTGTTAGTCCGTGGTAATTACCGAGTGATGCTAGCTAACATATTAGCATGTGGAGCTGTGTCGTGAGTTATATATAGATCGTCTTGGTGTGTTTGGTGTACGTGAGTTTTTTATGCTGTTCTATTTTCTGTATTGTTTCAGTTTTACAAAAAAAAATATTACTCAATGGATGAAAGGAAGAAACAACACAGTTGAGCCTTATTGTGGTTCTTTCCAACTCCATACTGTTAGCTGACTGCCTAGCCTCGCCCGAGAGAGAGCGAACGCGTCGTGAGGGCAGTACAGTGACCGCAGCATGAGTTTTAAGATGATCATGTTGCATTCACCTGTTTTGATAAAAACGTGTCTCCTGACCAAAAGTGATGGTTTTCCCACGAGAAGACGTCATAACCGTCATAATGTGACCGCAGCATAAGTTTTAAGATGAGCATGTTGCATTCAGCTCTGTTTTGAAATAAATGTGTCTCCTGACCAAAAGTGATGTTTCCTCCACGAGCAAACGTCCAAAACGTCATAATGTGACTGTACTGACCATTGTATAGGTTAAGATTTGATGGTCAAGTCTGGTAAAAACATAAAGATGTCCAATATAGTAATAAATAAATAAATAAATATTGAGTTTGGGGCGCGGTAGCGGAGCAGCGCACCTGTGTAAATGGGAGCGTGGTTTTCCTACTGGGTGGAGTTGGCATTGCACCTTCAGGCGCTTTGACGGCACTAACTCAAAACACCGCGGTTTTGATGACGGACAACGGTAGCGAAGCATCGTAGTTCCAGCTGCTGAGCTAGAAAGCGTTCCAGCCTTGGGAGACCATTTGTCTGTAAGTCTGTTCTATACAGAAGTTGTAGCTGTAGTGTAGATTCTGTAGCGTTAGTTTAGTTATTCTTTGCGTTGTTAGTCCGTGGTAATTACCGAGTGATGCTAGCTAACATATTAGCATGTGGAGCTGTGTCGTGAGTTATATATAGATCGTCTTGGTGTGTTTGGTGTACGTGAGTTTTTTATGCTGTTCTATTTTCTGTATTGTTTCAGTTTTACAAAAAAAAATATTACTCAATGGATGAAAGGAAGAAACAACACAGTTGAGCCTTATTGTGGTTCTTTCCAACTCCATACTGTTAGCTGACTGCCTAGCCTCGCCCGAGAGAGAGCGAACGCATCGTGAGGGCAGTACAGTGACCGCAGCATGAGTTTTAAGATGATCATGTTGCATTCACCTGTTTTGATAAAAACGTGTCTCCTGACCAAAAGTGATGGTTTTCCCACGAGAAGACGTCATAACCGTCATAATGTGACCGCAGCATAAGTTTTAAGATGAGCATGTTGCATTCAGCTCTGTTTTGAAATAAATGTGTCTCCTGACCAAAAGTGATGTTTCCTCCACGAGCAAACGTCCAAAACGTCATAATGTGACTGTACTGACCATTGTATAGGTTAAGATTTGATGGTCAAGTCTGGTAAAAACATAAAGATGTCCAATATAGTAAAAAATAAATAAATAAATATTGAGTTTGGGGCGCGGTAGCGGAGCAGCGCACCTGTGTAAATGGGAGCGTGGTTTTCCTACTGGGTGGAGTTGGCATTGCACCTTCAGGCGCTTTGACGGCACTAACTCAAAACACCGCGGTTTTGATGACGGACAACGGTAGCGAAGCATCGTAGTTCCAGCTGCTGAGCTAGAAAGCGTTCCAGCCTTGGGAGACCATTTGTCTGTAAGTCTGTTCTATACAGAAGTTGTAGCTGTAGTGTAGATTCTGTAGCGTTAGTTTAGTTATTCTTTGCGTTGTTAGTCCGTGGTAATTACCGAGTGATGCTAGCTAACATATTAGCATGTGGAGCTGTGTCGTGAGTTATATATAGATCGTCTTGGTGTGTTTGGTGTACGTGAGTTTTTTATGCTGTTCTATTTTCTGTATTGTTTCAGTTTTACAAAAAAAAATATTACTCAATGGATGAAAGGAAGAAACAACACAGTTGAGCCTTATTGTGGTTCTTTCCAACTCCATACTGTTAGCTGACTGCCTAGCCTCGCCCGAGAGAGAGCGAACGCGTCGTGAGGGCAGTACAGTGACCGCAGCATGAGTTTTAAGATGATCATGTTGCATTCACCTGTTTTGATAAAAACGTGTCTCCTGACCAAAAGTGATGGTTTTCCCACGAGAAGACGTCATAACCGTCATAATGTGACCGCAGCATAAGTTTTAAGATGAGCATGTTGCATTCAGCTCTGTTTTGAAATAAATGTGTCTCCTGACCAAAAGTGATGTTTCCTCCACGAGCAAACGTCCAAAACGTCATAATGTGACTGTACTGACCATTGTATAGGTTAAGATTTGATGGTCAAGTCTGGTAAAAACATAAAGATGTCCAATATAGTAATAAATAAATAAATAAATATTGAGTTTGGGGCGCGGTAGCGGAGCAGCGCACCTGTGTAAATGGGAGCGTGGTTTTCCTACTGGGTGGAGTTGGCATTGCACCTTCAGGTGCTTTGACGGCACTAACTCAAAACACCGCGGTTTTGATGACGGACAACGGTAGCGAAGCATCGTAGTTCCAGCTGCTGAGCTAGAAAGCGTTCCAGCCTTGGAGACCATTTGTCTGTAAGTCTGTTCTATACAGAAGTTGTAGCTGTAGTGTAGATTCTGTAGCGTTAGTTTAGTTATTCTTTGCGTTGTTAGTCCGTGGTAATTACCGAGTGATGCTAGCTAACATATTAGCATGTGGAGCTGTGTCGTGAGTTATATATAGATCGTCTTGGTGTGTTTGGTGTACGTGAGTTTTTTATGCTGTTCTATTTTCTGTATTGTTTCAGTTTTACAAAAAAAAATATTACTCAATGGATGAAAGGAAGAAACAACACAGTTGAGCCTTATTGTGGTTCTTTCCAACTCCGTACTGTTAGCTGACTGCCTAGCCTCGCCCGAGAGAGAGCGAACGCGTCGTGAGGGCAGTACAGTGACCGCAGCATGAGTTTTAAGATGATCATGTTGCATTCACCTGTTTTGATAAAAACGTGTCTCCTGACCAAAAGTGATGGTTTTCCCACGAGAAGACGTCATAACCGTCATAATGTGACCGCAGCATAAGTTTTAAGATGAGCATGTTGCATTCAGCTCTGTTTTGAAATAAATGTGTCTCCTGACCAAAAGTGATGTTTCCTCCACGAGCAAACGTCCAAAACGTCATAATGTGACTGTACTGACCATTGTATAGGTTAAGATTTGATGGTCAAGTCTGGTAAAAACATAAAGATGTCCAATATAGTAAAAAATAAATAAATAAATATTGAGTTTGGGGCGCGGTAGCGGAGCAGCGCACCTGTGTAAATGGGAGCGTGGTTTTCCTACTGGGTGGAGTTGGCATTGCACCTTCAGGCGCTTTGACGGCACTAACTCAAAACACCGCGGTTTTGATGACGGACAACGGTAGCGAAGCATCGTAGTTCCAGCTGCTGAGCTAGAAAGCGTTCCAGCCTTGGGAGACCATTTGTCTGTAAGTCTGTTCTATACAGAAGTTGTAGCTGTAGTGTAGATTCTGTAGCGTTAGTTTAGTTATTCTTTGCGTTGTTAGTCCGTGGTAATTACCGAGTGATGCTAGCTAACATATTAGCATGTGGAGCTGTGTCGTGAGTTATATATAGATCGTCTTGGTGTGTTTGGTGTACGTGAGTTTTTTATGCTGTTCTATTTTCTGTATTGTTTCAGTTTTACAAAAAAAAATATTACTCAATGGATGAAAGGAAGAAACAACACAGTTGAGCCTTATTGTGGTTCTTTCCAACTCCATACTGTTAGCTGACTGCCTAGCCTCGCCCGAGAGAGAGCGAACGCGTCGTGAGGGCAGTACAGTGACCGCAGCATGAGTTTTAAGATGATCATGTTGCATTCACCTGTTTTGATAAAAACGTGTCTCCTGACCAAAAGTGATGGTTTTCCCACGGGAAGACGTCATAACCGTCATAATGTGACCGCAGCATGAGTTTTCAGGTGATCATGTTGCATTTACCTCTGTTTTGAAATAAATGTATCTTCTCACCAGAAGTGATGGTTTCCCCACGAGAAAACGTCAAAAACGTCATAATGTGAGCGCAGCATGAGTTTTCAGATGATCATGTTGCATTTACATCTGTTTTGAGAAACTTGTATCTCCTGACCAAAAGTGATGGTTTCCCCACGAGAAAACGTCAAAAACGTCATAATGTGAGCGCGCATGAGTTTTCAGGTGATCATGTTGAATTTACCTCTGTTTTGAAATAAATGTATCTTCTGACCAGAAGTGATGGTTTCCCAACGAGGAAACGTCAAAAACGTCATAATGTGACCGCAGCATCAGTTTTCAGGTGATCATGTTGCATTTACATCTGTTTTGAGAAACTTGTGTCTCCTGACCAAAAGTGATGGTTTCCCCACGAGAAAACGTCAGAAACGTCATAATTTGACCGCAGCATGAGTTTTCAGGTGATCATGTTGCATTCACCTTTGTTTTGAAATAAATGTATCTCCTGACCAAAAGTGATGTTTTCCCAACGAGAAAACGTCAAAAACGTCATAATGTGAGCGCAGCATGAGTTTTCAGGTGATCATGTTGAATTTACCTCTGTTTTGAGAAACTTGTATCTCCTGACCAAAAGTGATGGTTTCCCCACGAGAAAACGTCAAAAACGTCATAATGTGAGCGCAGCATGAGTTTTCAGATGATCATGTTGCATTTACATCTGTTTTGAGAAACTTGTATCTCCTGACCAAAAGCGATGGTTTCCCCACGAGAAAACGTCAGAAACGTCATAATTTGACCGCAGCACGAGTTTTCAGGTGATCATGTTGCATTTACCTCTGTTTTGAAATAAATGTATCTTCTGACCAGAAGTGATGGTTTCCCCACGAGAAAAGGTCAAAAACGTCATAATGTGAGCGCAGCATGAGTTTTCAGATGATCATGTTGCATTTACATCTGTTTTGAGAAACTTGTATCTCCTGACCAAAAGTGATGGTTTCCCCACGAGAAAACGTCAAAAACGTCATAATGTGAGCGCAGCATGAGTTTTCAGGTGATCATGTTGAATTTACCTCTGTTTTGAAATAAATGTATCTTCTGACCAAAAGTGATGGTTTCCCCACGAGAAAACGTCAAAAACGTCATAATGTGAGCGCAGCATGAGTTTTCAGATGATCATGTTGCATTTACATCTGTTTTGAGAAACTTGTATCTCCTGACCAAAAGTGATGGTTTCCCCACGAGAAAACGTCAAAAACGTCATAATGTGAGCGCAGCATGAGTTTTCAGATGATCATGTTGCATTTACATCTGTTTTGAGAAACTTGTATCTCCTGACCAAAAGTGATGGTTTCCCCACGAGAAAACGTCAAAAACGTCATAATGTGAGCGCAGCATGAGTTTTCAGGTGATCATGTTGAATTTACCTCTGTTTTGAAATAAATGTATCTTCTGACCAAAAGTGATGGTTTCCCCACGAGAAAACGTCAAAAACGTCATAATGTGAGCGCAGCATGAGTTTTCAGATGATCATGTTGCATTTACATCTGTTTTGAGAAACTTGTATCTCCTGACCAAAAGTGATGGTTTCCCCACGAGAAAACGTCAAAAACGTCATAATGTGAGCGCAGCATGAGTTTTCAGGTGATCATGTTGAATTTACCTCTGTTTTGAAATAAATGTATCTTCTGACCAGAAGTGATGGTTTCCCCACGAGAAAACGTCAAAAACGTCATAATGTGAGCGCAGCATGAGTTTTCAGATGATCATGTTGCATTTACATCTGTTTTGAGAAACTTGTATCTCCTGACCAAAAGTGATGGTTTCCCCACGAGAAAACGTCAAAAACGTCATAATGTGAGCGCGCATGAGTTTTCAGGTGATCATGTTGAATTTACCTCTGTTTTGAAATAAATGTATCTCCTGACCAAAAGTGATGTTTTCCCAACGAGAAAACGTCAAAAACGTCATAATGTGAGCGCAGCATGAGTTTTCAGGTGATCATGTTGAATTTACCTCTGTTTTGAGAAACTTGTATCTCCTGACCAAAAGTGATGGTTTCCCCACGAGAAAACGTCAAAAACGTCATAATGTGAGCGCAGCATGAGTTTTCAGATGATCATGTTGCATTTACATCTGTTTTGAGAAACTTGTATCTCCTGACCAAAAGCGATGGTTTCCCCACGAGAAAACGTCAGAAACGTCATAATTTGACCGCAGCACGAGTTTTCAGGTGATCATGTTGCATTTACCTCTGTTTTGAAATAAATGTATCTTCTGACCAGAAGTGATGGTTTCCCCACGAGAAAAGGTCAAAAACGTCATAATGTGAGCGCAGCATGAGTTTTCAGATGATCATGTTGCATTTACATCTGTTTTGAGAAACTTGTATCTCCTGACCAAAAGTGATGGTTTCCCCACGAGAAAACGTCAAAAACGTCATAATGTGAGCGCAGCATGAGTTTTCAGGTGATCATGTTGAATTTACCTCTGTTTTGAAATAAATGTATCTTCTGACCAAAAGTGATGGTTTCCCCACGAGAAAACGTCAAAAACGTCATAATGTGAGCGCAGCATGAGTTTTCAGATGATCATGTTGCATTTACATCTGTTTTGAGAAACTTGTATCTCCTGACCAAAAGTGATGGTTTCCCCACGAGAAAACGTCAAAAACGTCATAATGTGAGCGCAGCATGAGTTTTCAGATGATCATGTTGCATTTACATCTGTTTTGAGAAACTTGTATCTCCTGACCAAAAGTGATGGTTTCCCCACGAGAAAACGTCAAAAACGTCATAATGTGAGCGCAGCATGAGTTTTCAGGTGATCATGTTGAATTTACCTCTGTTTTGAAATAAATGTATCTTCTGACCAAAAGTGATGGTTTCCCCACGAGAAAACGTCAAAAACGTCATAATGTGAGCGCAGCATGAGTTTTCAGATGATCATGTTGCATTTACATCTGTTTTGAGAAACTTGTATCTCCTGACCAAAAGTGATGGTTTCCCCACGAGAAAACGTCAAAAACGTCATAATGTGAGCGCAGCATGAGTTTTCAGGTGATCATGTTGAATTTACCTCTGTTTTGAAATAAATGTATCTTCTGACCAGAAGTGATGGTTTCCCCACGAGAAAACGTCAAAAACGTCATAATGTGAGCGCAGCATGAGTTTTCAGATGATCATGTTGCATTTACATCTGTTTTGAGAAACTTGTATCTCCTGACCAAAAGTGATGGTTTCCCCACGAGAAAACGTCAAAAACGTCATAATGTGAGCGCGCATGAGTTTTCAGGTGATCATGTTGAATTTACCTCTGTTTTGAAATAAATGTATCTTCTGACCAAAAGTGATGTTTTCCCAACGAGGAAACGTCAAAAACGTCATAATGTGACCGCAGCATCAGTTTTCAGGTGATCATGTTGCATTTACATCTGTTTTGAGAAACTTGTGTCTCCTGACCAAAAGTGATGGTTTCCCCACGAGAAAACGTCAGAAACGTCATAATTTGACCGCAGCATGAGTTTTCAGGTGATCATGTTGCATTCACCTTTGTTTTGAAATAAATGTATCTCCTGACCAAAAGTGATGTTTTCCCAACGAGAAAACGTCAAAAACGTCATAATGTGAGCGCAGCATGAGTTTTCAGGTGATCATGTTGAATTTACCTCTGTTTTGAGAAACTTGTATCTCCTGACCAAAAGTGATGGTTTCCCCACGAGAAAACGTCAAAAACGTCATAAAGTGAGCGCAGCATGAGTTTTCAGATGATCATGTTGCATTTACATCTGTTTTGAGAAACTTGTATCTCCTGACCAAAAGCGATGGTTTCCCCACGAGAAAACGTCAGAAACGTCATAATTTGACCGCAGCACGAGTTTTCAGGTGATCATGTTGCATTTACCTCTGTTTTGAAATAAATGTATCTTCTGACCAGAAGTGATGGTTTCCCCACGAGAAAAGGTCAAAAACGTCATAATGTGAGCGCAGCATGAGTTTTCAGATGATCATGTTGCATTTACATCTGTTTTGAGAAACTTGTATCTCCTGACCAAAAGTGATGGTTTCCCCACGAGAAAACGTCAAAAACGTCATAATGTGAGCGCAGCATGAGTTTTCAGGTGATCATGTTGAATTTACCTCTGTTTTGAAATAAATGTATCTTCTGACCAAAAGTGATGGTTTCCCCACGAGAAAACGTCAAAAACGTCATAATGTGAGCGCAGCATGAGTTTTCAGATGATCATGTTGCATTTACATCTGTTTTGAGAAACTTGTATCTCCTGACCAAAAGTGATGGTTTCCCCACGAGAAAACGTCAAAAACGTCATAATGTGAGCGCAGCATGAGTTTTCAGATGATCATGTTGCATTTACATCTGTTTTGAGAAACTTGTATCTCCTGACCAAAAGTGATGGTTTCCCCACGAGAAAATGTCAAAAACGTCATAATGTGAGCGCAGCATGAGTTTTCAGGTGATCATGTTGAATTTACCTCTGTTTTGAAATAAATGTATCTTCTGACCAAAAGTGATGTTTTCCCAACGAGGAAACGTCAAAAACGTCATAATGTGACCGCAGCATCAGTTTTCAGGTGATCATGTTGCATTTACCTCTGTTTTGAAATAAATGTATCTTCTGACCAAAAGTGATGTTTTCCCAACGAGGAAACGTCAAAAACGTCATAATGTGACCGCAGCATCAGTTTTCAGGTGATCATGTTGCATTTACATCTGTTTTGAGAAACTTGTGTCTCCTGACCAAAAGTGATGGTTTCCCCACGAGAAAACGTCAGAAACGTCATAATTTGACCGCAGCATGAGTTTTCAGGTGATCATGTTGCATTCACCTTTGTTTTGAAATAAATGTATCTCCTGACCAAAAGTGATGTTTTCCCAACGAGAAAACGTCAAAAACGTCATAATGTGAGCGCAGCATGAGTTTTCAGGTGATCATGTTGAATTTACCTCTGTTTTGAGAAACTTGTATCTCCTGACCAAAAGTGATGGTTTCCCCACGAGAAAACGTCAAAAACGTCATAATGTGAGCGCAGCATGAGTTTTCAGATGATCATGTTGCATTTACATCTGTTTTGAGAAACTTGTATCTCCTGACCAAAAGCGATGGTTTCCCCACGAGAAAACGTCAGAAACGTCATAATTTGACCGCAGCACGAGTTTTCAGGTGATCATGTTGCATTTACCTCTGTTTTGAAATAAATGTATCTTCTGACCAGAAGTGATGGTTTCCCCACGAGAAAAGGTCAAAAACGTCATAATGTGAGCGCAGCATGAGTTTTCAGATGATCATGTTGCATTTACATCTGTTTTGAGAAACTTGTATCTCCTGACCAAAAGTGATGGTTTCCCCACGAGAAAACGTCAAAAACGTCATAATGTGAGCGCAGCATGAGTTTTCAGGTGATCATGTTGAATTTACCTCTGTTTTGAAATAAATGTATCTTCTGACCAAAAGTGATGGTTTCCCCACGAGAAAACGTCAAAAACGTCATAATGTGAGCGCAGCATGAGTTTTCAGATGATCATGTTGCATTTACATCTGTTTTGAGAAACTTGTATCTCCTGACCAAAAGTGATGGTTTCCCCACGAGAAAACGTCAAAAACGTCATAATGTGAGCGCAGCATGAGTTTTCAGATGATCATGTTGCATTTACATCTGTTTTGAGAAACTTGTATCTCCTGACCAAAAGTGATGGTTTCCCCACGAGAAAATGTCAAAAACGTCATAATGTGAGCGCAGCATGAGTTTTCAGGTGATCATGTTGAATTTACCTCTGTTTTGAAATAAATGTATCTTCTGACCAAAAGTGATGTTTTCCCAACGAGGAAACGTCAAAAACGTCATAATGTGACCGCAGCATCAGTTTTCAGGTGATCATGTTGCATTTACATCTGTTTTGAGAAACTTGTGTCTCCTGACCAAAAGTGATGGTTTCCCCACGAGAAAACGTCAAAAACGTCATAATGTGAGCGCAGCATGAGTTTTCAGGTGATCATGTTGAATTTACCTCTGTTTTGAGAAACTTGTATCTCCTGACCAAAAGTGATGGTTTCCCCACGAGAAAACGTCAGAAACGTCATAATGTGACCGCAGCATGAGTTTTCAGGTGATCATGTTGCATTCACCTGTGTTTTGAAATAAATGTATCTCCTGACCAAAAGTGATGGTTTCCCCACGAGAAAACGTCAAAAACGTCATAATGTGAGCGCAGCATGAGTTTTCAGGTGATCATGTTGAATTTACCTCTGTTTTGAGAAACTTGTATCTCCTGACCAAAAGTGATGGTTTCCCCACGAGAAAACGTCAGAAACGTCATAATGTGACCGCAGCATGAGTTTTCAGGTGATCATGTTGCATTTACATCTGTTTTGAGAAACTTGTGTCTCCTGACCAAAAGTGATGGTTTCCCCACGAGAAAACGTCAGAAACGTCATAATTTGACCGCAGCACGAGTTTTCAGGTGATCATGTTGCATTTACCTCTGTTTTGAAATAAATGTATCTTCTGACCAGAAGTGATGGTTTCCCCACGAGAAAACGTCAAAAACGTCATAATGTGAGCGCAGCATGAGTTTTCAGGTGATCATGTTGAATTTACCTCTGTTTTGAAATAAATGTATCTTCTGACCAAAAGTGATGGTTTCCCCACGAGAAAACGTCAAAAACGTCATAATGTGAGCGCAGCATGAGTTTTCAGATGATCATGTTGCATTTACATCTGTTTTGAGAAACTTGTATCTCCTGACCAAAAGTGATGGTTTCCCCACGAGAAAACGTCAAAAACGTCATAATGTGAGCGCAGCATGAGTTTTCAGATGATCATGTTGCATTTACATCTGTTTTGAGAAACTTGTATCTCCTGACCAAAAGTGATGGTTTCCCCACGAGAAAATGTCAAAAACGTCATAATGTGAGCGCAGCATGAGTTTTCAGGTGATCATGTTGAATTTACCTCTGTTTTGAAATAAATGTATCTTCTGACCAAAAGTGATGTTTTCCCAACGAGGAAACGTCAAAAACGTCATAATGTGACCGCAGCATCAGTTTTCAGGTGATCATGTTGCATTTACATCTGTTTTGAGAAACTTGTGTCTCCTGACCAAAAGTGATGGTTTCCCCACGAGAAAACGTCAAAAACGTCATAATGTGAGCGCAGCATGAGTTTTCAGGTGATCATGTTGAATTTACCTCTGTTTTGAGAAACTTGTATCTCCTGACCAAAAGTGATGGTTTCCCCACGAGAAAACGTCAGAAACGTCATAATGTGACCGCAGCATGAGTTTTCAGGTGATCATGTTGCATTCACCTGTGTTTTGAAATAAATGTATCTCCTGACCAAAAGTGATGGTTTCCCAACGAGGAAACGTCAAAAACGTCATAATGTGACCGCAGCATCAGTTTTCAGGTGATCATGTTGCATTTACATCTGTTTTGAGAAACTTGTGTCTCCTGACCAAAAGTGATGGTTTCCCCACGAGAAAACGTCAGAAACGTCATAATTTGACCGCAGCATGAGTTTTCAGGTGATCATGTTGCATTCACCTTTGTTTTGAAATAAATGTATCTCCTGACCAAAAGTGATGTTTTCCCAACGAGAAAACGTCAAAAACGTCATAATGTGAGCGCAGCATGAGTTTTCAGATGATCATGTTGCATTTACATCTGTTTTGAGAAACTTGTATCTCCTGACCAAAAGCGATGGTTTCCCCACGAGAAAACGTCAGAAACGTCATAATTTGACCGCAGCACGAGTTTTCAGGTGATCATGTTGCATTTACCTCTGTTTTGAAATAAATGTATCTTCTGACCAGAAGTGATGGTTTCCCCACGAGAAAAGGTCAAAAACGTCATAATGTGAGCGCAGCATGAGTTTTCAGGTGATCATGTTGAATTTACCTCTGTTTTGAGAAACTTGTATCTCCTGACCAAAAGTGATGGTTTCCCCACGAGAAAACGTCAAAAACGTCATAATGTGAGCGCAGCATGAGTTTTCAGATGATCATGTTGCATTTACATCTGTTTTGAGAAACTTGTATCTCCTGACCAAAAGCGATGGTTTCCCCACGAGAAAACGTCAGAAACGTCATAATTTGACCGCAGCACGAGTTTTCAGGTGATCATGTTGCATTTACCTCTGTTTTGAAATAAATGTATCTTCTGACCAGAAGTGATGGTTTCCCCACGAGAAAAGGTCAAAAACGTCATAATGTGAGCGCAGCATGAGTTTTCAGATGATCATGTTGCATTTACATCTGTTTTGAGAAACTTGTATCTCCTGACCAAAAGTGATGGTTTCCCCACGAGAAAACGTCAAAAACGTCATAATGTGAGCGCAGCATGAGTTTTCAGGTGATCATGTTGAATTTACCTCTGTTTTGAAATAAATGTATCTTCTGACCAAAAGTGATGGTTTCCCCACGAGAAAACGTCAAAAACGTCATAATGTGAGCGCAGCATGAGTTTTCAGATGATCATGTTGCATTTACATCTGTTTTGAGAAACTTGTATCTCCTGACCAAAAGTGATGGTTTCCCCACGAGAAAACGTCAAAAACGTCATAATGTGAGCGCAGCATGAGTTTTCAGATGATCATGTTGCATTTACATCTGTTTTGAGAAACTTGTATCTCCTGACCAAAAGTGATGGTTTCCCCACGAGAAAATGTCAAAAACGTCATAATGTGAGCGCAGCATGAGTTTTCAGGTGATCATGTTGAATTTACCTCTGTTTTGAAATAAATGTATCTTCTGACCAAAAGTGATGTTTTCCCAACGAGGAAACGTCAAAAACGTCATAATGTGACCGCAGCATCAGTTTTCAGGTGATCATGTTGCATTTACATCTGTTTTGAGAAACTTGTATCTCCTGACCAAAAGTGATGGTTTCCCCACGAGAAAACGTCAAAAACGTCATAATGTGAGCGCGCATGAGTTTTCAGGTGATCATGTTGAATTTACCTCTGTTTTGAAATAAATGTATCTTCTGACCAAAAGTGATGTTTTCCCAACGAGGAAACGTCAAAAACGTCATAATGTGACCGCAGCATCAGTTTTCAGGTGATCATGTTGCATTTACATCTGTTTTGAGAAACTTGTGTCTCCTGACCAAAAGTGATGGTTTCCCCACGAGAAAACGTCAGAAACGTCATAATTTGACCGCAGCATGAGTTTTCAGGTGATCATGTTGCATTCACCTTTGTTTTGAAATAAATGTATCTCCTGACCAAAAGTGATGTTTTCCCAACGAGAAAACGTCAAAAACGTCATAATGTGAGCGCAGCATGAGTTTTCAGGTGATCATGTTGAATTTACCTCTGTTTTGAGAAACTTGTATCTCCTGACCAAAAGTGATGGTTTCCCCACGAGAAAACGTCAAAAACGTCATAATGTGAGCGCAGCATGAGTTTTCAGATGATCATGTTGCATTTACATCTGTTTTGAGAAACTTGTATCTCCTGACCAAAAGCGATGGTTTCCCCACGAGAAAACGTCAGAAACGTCATAATTTGACCGCAGCACGAGTTTTCAGGTGATCATGTTGCATTTACCTCTGTTTTGAAATAAATGTATCTTCTGACCAGAAGTGATGGTTTCCCCACGAGAAAAGGTCAAAAACGTCATAATGTGAGCGCAGCATAAGTTTTCAGATGATCATGTTGCATTTACATCTGTTTTGAGAAACTTGTATCTCCTGACCAAAAGTGATGGTTTCCCCACGAGAAAACGTCAAAAACGTCATAATGTGAGCGCAGCATGAGTTTTCAGGTGATCATGTTGAATTTACCTCTGTTTTGAAATAAATGTATCTTCTGACCAAAAGTGATGGTTTCCCCACGAGAAAACGTCAAAAACGTCATAATGTGAGCGCAGCATGAGTTTTCAGATGATCATGTTGCATTTACATCTGTTTTGAGAAACTTGTATCTCCTGACCAAAAGTGATGGTTTCCCCACGAGAAAACGTCAAAAACGTCATAATGTGAGCGCAGCATGAGTTTTCAGATGATCATGTTGCATTTACATCTGTTTTGAGAAACTTGTATCTCCTGACCAAAAGTGATGGTTTCCCCACGAGAAAATGTCAAAAACGTCATAATGTGAGCGCAGCATGAGTTTTCAGGTGATCATGTTGAATTTACCTCTGTTTTGAAATAAATGTATCTTCTGACCAAAAGTGATGTTTTCCCAACGAGGAAACGTCAAAAACGTCATAATGTGAGCGCAGCATGAGTTTTCAGGTGATCATGTTGAATTTACCTCTGTTTTGAGAAACTTGTATCTCCTGACCAAAAGTGATGGTTTCCCCACGAGAAAACGTCAGAAACGTCATAATGTGACCGCAGCATGAGTTTTCAGGTGATCATGTTGCATTTACATCTGTTTTGAGAAACTTGTGTCTCCTGACCAAAAGTGATGGTTTCCCCACGAGAAAACGTCAGAAACGTCATAATTTGACCGCAGCACGAGTTTTCAGGTGATCATGTTGCATTTACCTCTGTTTTGAAATAAATGTATCTTCTGACCAGAAGTGATGGTTTTCCCACGAGAAAACGTCAAAAACGTCATAATGTGACCGCAGCATGAGTTTTCAGATGATCATGTTGCATTTACATCTGTTTTGAGAAACTTGTATCTCCTGACCAAAAGTGATGGTTTCCCCACGAGAAAACGTCAAAAACGTCATAATGTGAGCGCAGCATGAGTTTTCAGATGATCATGTTGCATTTACATCTGTTTTGAGAAACTTGTATCTCCTGACCAAAAGTGATGGTTTCCCCACGAGAAAACGTCAGAAACGTCATAATGTGAGCGCAGCATGAGTTTTCAGGTGATCATGTTGAATTTACCTCTGTTTTGAAATAAATGTATCTTCTGACCAAAAGTGATGTTTTCCCAACGAGGAAACGTCAAAAACGTCATAATTTGACCGCAGCACGAGTTTTCAGGTGATCATGTTGAATTTACCTCTGTTTTGAAATAAATGTATCTTCTGACCAAAAGTGATGGTTTCCCAACGACAAAACGTCAGAAACGTCATAATGTGAGCGCAGCATGAGTTTTCAGGTGATCATGTTTCATTCACATCTGTTTTGAAATAAATGTGTCTCCTGACCAAAAGTGATGGTTTCCCCACGAGAAAACGTCAAAAACGTCATAATGTGAGCGCAGCATGAGTTTTCAGGTGATCATGTTGAATTTACCTCTGTTTTGAAATAAATGTATCTTCTGACCAAAAGTGATGTTTTCCCAACGAGAAAACGTCAGAAACGTCATAATTTGACCGCAGCACGAGTTTTCAGGTGATCATGTTGCATTTACCTCTGTTTTGAAATAAATGTATCTTCTGACCAGAAGTGATGGTTTCCCCACGAGAAAAGGTCAAAAACGCCATAATGTGAGCGCAGCATGAGTTTTCAGATGATCATGTTGCATTTACATCTGTTTTGAGAAACTTGTATCTCCTGACCAAAAGTGATGGTTTCCCCACGAGAAAACGTCAAAAACGTCATAATGTGAGCGCAGCATGAGTTTTCAGGTGATCATGTTGAATTTACCTCTGTTTTGAAATAAATGTATCTTCTGACCAAAAGTGATGGTTTCCCCACGAGAAAACGTCAAAAACGTCATAATGTGAGCGCAGCATGAGTTTTCAGATGATCATGTTGCATTTACATCTGTTTTGAGAAACTTGTATCTCCTGACCAAAAGTGATGGTTTCCCCACGAGAAAATGTCAAAAACGTCATAATGTGAGCGCAGCATGAGTTTTCAGGTGATCATGTTGAATTTACCTCTGTTTTGAAATAAATGTATCTTCTGACCAAAAGTGATGTTTTCCCAACGAGGAAACGTCAAAAACGTCATAATGTGACCGCAGCATCAGTTTTCAGGTGATCATGTTGCATTTACATCTGTTTTGAGAAACTTGTGTCTCCTGACCAAAAGTGATGGTTTCCCCACGAGAAAACGTCAAAAACGTCATAATGTGAGCGCAGCATGAGTTTTCAGGTGATCATGTTGAATTTACCTCTGTTTTGAGAAACTTGTATCTCCTGACCAAAAGTGATGGTTTCCCCACGAGAAAACGTCAGAAACGTCATAATGTGACCGCAGCATGAGTTTTCAGGTGATCATGTTGCATTCACCTGTGTTTTGAAATAAATGTATCTCCTGACCAAAAGTGATGGTTTCCCCACGAGAAAACGTCAAAAACGTCATAATGTGAGCGCAGCATGAGTTTTCAGGTGATCATGTTGAATTTACCTCTGTTTTGAGAAACTTGTATCTCCTGACCAAAAGTGATGGTTTCCCCACGAGAAAACGTCAGAAACGTCATAATGTGACCGCAGCATGAGTTTTCAGGTGATCATGTTGCATTTACATCTGTTTTGAGAAACTTGTGTCTCCTGACCAAAAGTGATGGTTTCCCCACGGGAAAACGTCAGAAACGTCATAATTTGACCGGAGCACGAGTTTTCAGGTGATCATGTTGCATTTACCTCTGTTTTGAAATAAATGTATCTTCTGACCAGAAGTGATGGTTTTCCCACGAGAAAACGTCAAAAACGTCATAATGTGACCGCAGCATGAGTTTTCAGATGATCATGTTGCATTTACATCTGTTTTGAGAAACTTGTATCTCCTGACCAAAAGTGATGGTTTCCCCACGAGAAAACGTCAAAAACGTCATAATGTGAGCGCAGCATGAGTTTTCAGATGATCATGTTGCATTTACATCTGTTTTGAGAAACTTGTATCTCCTGACCAAAAGTGATGGTTTCCCCACGAGAAAACGTCAGAAACGTCATAATGTGAGCGCAGCATGAGTTTTCAGGTGATCATGTTGAATTTACCTCTGTTTTGAAATAAATGTATCTTCTGACCAAAAGTGATGTTTTCCCAACGAGGAAACGTCAAAAACGTCATAATGTGACCGCAGCATCAGTTTTCAGGTGATCATGTTGCATTTACATCTGTTTTGAGAAACTTGTGTCTCCTGACCAAAAGTGATGGTTTCCCCACGAGAAAACGTCAGAAACGTCATAATTTGACCGCAGCACGAGTTTTCAGGTGATCATGTTGCATTTACCTCTGTTTTGAAATAAATGTATCTTCTGACCAAAAGTGATGTTTTCCCAACGAGAAAACGTCAAAAACGTCATAATGTGACCGCAGCATCAGTTTTCAGGTGATCATGTTGCATTTACATCTGTTTTGAGAAACTTGTGTCTCCTGACCAAAAGTGATGGTTTCCCCACGAGAAAACGTCAAAAACGTCATAATGTGAGCGCAGCATGAGTTTTCAGGTGATCATGTTGAATTTACCTCTGTTTTGAGAAACTTGTATCTCCTGACCAAAAGTGATGGTTTCCCCACGAGAAAACGTCAAAAACGTCATAATGTGAGCGCAGCATGAGTTTTCAGGTGATCATGTTGCATTTACATCTGTTTTGAGAAACTTGTGTCTCCTGACCAAAAGTGATGGTTTCCCCACGAGAAAACGTCAAAAACGTCATAATGTTAGCGCAGCATGAGTTTTCAGGTGATCATGTTGAATTTACCTCTGTTTTGAGAAACTTGTATCTCCTGACCAAAAGTGATGGTTTCCCCACGAGAAAACGTCAAAAACGTCATAATGTGAGCGCAGCATGAGTTTTCAGGTGATCATGTTGAATTTACCTCTGTTTTGAGAAACTTGTGTCTCCTGACCAAAAGTGATGGTTTCCCCACGAGAAAACGTCAAAAACGTCATAATGTGAGCACAGCATGAGTTTTCAGGTGATCATGTTGAATTTACCTCTGTTTTGAGAAACTTGTATCTCCTGACCAAAAGTGATGGTTTCCCCACGAGAAAACGTCAGAAACGTCATAATGTGACCGCAGCATGAGTTTTCAGGTGATCATGTTGCATTTACCTCTGTTTTGAAATAAATGTAGCTTCTGACCAGAAGTGATGGTTTTCCCACGAGAAAACGTCAAAAACGTCATAATGTGACCGCAGCATGAGTTTTCAGATGATCATGTTGCATTTACATCTGTTTTGAGAAACTTGTATCTCCTGACCAAAAGTGATGGTTTCCCCACGAGAAAACGTCAAAAACGTCATAATGTGAGCGCAGCATGAGTTTTCAGGTGATCATGTTGAATTTACCTCTGTTTTGAAATAAATGTATCTTCTGACCAAAAGTGATGGTTTCCCAACGACAAAACGTCAGAAACGTCATAATGTGAGCGCAGCATGAGTTTTCAGGTGATCATGTTTCATTCACATCTGTTTTGAAATAAATGTGTCTCCTGACCAAAAGTGATGGTTTCCCCACGAGAAAACGTCAAAAACGTCATAATGTGACCGCAGCATGAGTTTTCAGATGATCATGTTGCATTTACATCTGTTTTGAGAAACTTGTATCTCCTGACCAAAAGTGATGGTTTCCCCACGAGAAAACGTCAAAAACGTCATAATGTGAGCGCAGCATGAGTTTTCAGGTGATCATGTTGAATTTACCTCTGTTTTGAAATAAATGTATCTTCTGACCAAAAGTGATGGTTTCCCAACGACAAAACGTCAGAAACGTCATAATGTGAGCGCAGCATGAGTTTTCAGGTGATCATGTTGAATTTACCTCTGTTTTGAAATAAATGTATCTTCTGACCAAAAGTGATGGTTTCCCCACGAGAAAACGTCAAAAACGTCATAATGTGAGCGCAGCATGAGTTTTCAGGTGATCATGTTGAATTTACCTCTGTTTTGAAATAAATGTATCTTCTGACCAAAAGTGATGGTTTCCCCACGAGAAAACGTCAAAAACGTCATAATGTGAGCGCAGCATGAGTTTTCAGATGATCATGTTGCATTTACATCTGTTTTGAGAAACTTGTATCTCCTGACCAAAAGTGATGGTTTCCCCACGAGAAAACGTCAAAAACGTCATAATGTGAGCGCAGCATGAGTTTTCAGATGATCATGTTGCATTTACATCTGTTTTGAGAAACTTGTATCTCCTGACCAAAAGTGATGGTTTCCCCACGAGAAAATGTCAAAAACGTCATAATGTGAGCGCAGCATGAGTTTTCAGGTGATCATGTTGAATTTACCTCTGTTTTGAAATAAATGTATCTTCTGACCAAAAGTGATGTTTTCCCAACGAGGAAACGTCAAAAACGTCATAATGTGACCGCAGCATCAGTTTTCAGGTGATCATGTTGCATTTACATCTGTTTTGAGAAACTTGTATCTCCTGACCAAAAGTGATGGTTTCCCCACGAGAAAACGTCAAAAACGTCATAATGTGAGCGCGCATGAGTTTTCAGGTGATCATGTTGAATTTACCTCTGTTTTGAAATAAATGTATCTTCTGACCAAAAGTGATGTTTTCCCAACGAGGAAACGTCAAAAACGTCATAATGTGACCGCAGCATCAGTTTTCAGGTGATCATGTTGCATTTACATCTGTTTTGAGAAACTTGTATCTCCTGACCAAAAGTGATGGTTTCCCCACGAGAAAACGTCAAAAACGTCATAATATGAGCGCAGCATGAGTTTTCAGGTGATCATGTTGAATTTACCTCTGTTTTGAAATAAATGTATCTTCTGACCAAAAGTGATGGTTTCCCCACGAGAAAACGTCAAAAACGTCATAATGTGAGCGCAGCATGAGTTTTCAGATGATCATGTTGCATTTACATCTGTTTTGAGAAACTTGTATCTCCTGACCAAAAGTGATGGTTTCCCCACGAGAAAACGTCAAAAACGTCATAATGTGAGCGCAGCATGAGTTTTCAGATGATCATGTTGCATTTACATCTGTTTTGAGAAACTTGTATCTCCTGACCAAAAGTGATGGTTTCCCCACGAGAAAATGTCAAAAACGTCATAATGTGAGCGCAGCATGAGTTTTCAGGTGATCATGTTGAATTTACCTCTGTTTTGAAATAAATGTATCTTCTGACCAAAAGTGATGTTTTCCCAACGAGGAAACGTCAAAAACGTCATAATGTGACCGCAGCATCAGTTTTCAGGTGATCATGTTGCATTTACATCTGTTTTGAGAAACTTGTGTCTCCTGACCAAAAGTGATGGTTTCCCCACGAGAAAACGTCAAAAACGTCATAATGTGAGCGCAGCATGAGTTTTCAGGTGATCATGTTGAATTTACCTCTGTTTTGAGAAACTTGTATCTCCTGACCAAAAGTGATGGTTTCCCCACGAGAAAACGTCAGAAACGTCATAATGTGACCGCAGCATGAGTTTTCAGGTGATCATGTTGCATTCACCTGTGTTTTGAAATAAATGTATCTCCTGACCAAAAGTGATGGTTTCCCCACGAGAAAACGTCAAAAACGTCATAATGTGAGCGCAGCATGAGTTTTCAGGTGATCATGTTGAATTTACCTCTGTTTTGAGAAACTTGTATCTCCTGACCAAAAGTGATGGTTTCCCCACGAGAAAACGTCAGAAACGTCATAATGTGACCGCAGCATGAGTTTTCAGGTGATCATGTTGCATTTACATCTGTTTTGAGAAACTTGTGTCTCCTGACCAAAAGTGATGGTTTCCCCACGAGAAAACGTCAGAAACGTCATAATTTGACCGCAGCACGAGTTTTCAGGTGATCATGTTGCATTTACCTCTGTTTTGAAATAAATGTATCTTCTGACCAGAAGTGATGGTTTTCCCACGAGAAAACGTCAAAAACGTCATAATGTGACCGCAGCATGAGTTTTCAGATGATCATGTTGCATTTACATCTGTTTTGAGAAACTTGTATCTCCTGACCAAAAGTGATGGTTTCCCCACGAGAAAACGTCAAAAACGTCATAATGTGAGCGCAGCATGAGTTTTCAGATGATCATGTTGCATTTACATCTGTTTTGAGAAACTTGTATCTCCTGACCAAAAGTGATGGTTTCCCCACGAGAAAACGTCAGAAACGTCATAATGTGAGCGCAGCATGAGTTTTCAGGTGATCATGTTGAATTTACCTCTGTTTTGAAATAAATGTATCTTCTGACCAAAAGTGATGTTTTCCCAACGAGGAAACGTCAAAAACGTCATAATGTGACCGCAGCATCAGTTTTCAGGTGATCATGTTGCATTTACATCTGTTTTGAGAAACTTGTGTCTCCTGACCAAAAGTGATGGTTTCCCCACGAGAAAACGTCAAAAACGTCATAATGTGAGCGCAGCATGAGTTTTCAGGTGATCATGTTGAATTTACCTCTGTTTTGAGAAACTTGTATCTCCTGACCAAAAGTGATGGTTTCCCCACGAGAAAACGTCAGAAACGTCATAATGTGACCGCAGCATGAGTTTTCAGGTGATCATGTTGCATTCACCTGTGTTTTGAAATAAATGTATCTCCTGACCAAAAGTGATGGTTTCCCAACGAGGAAACGTCAAAAACGTCATAATGTGACCGCAGCATCAGTTTTCAGGTGATCATGTTGCATTTACATCTGTTTTGAGAAACTTGTGTCTCCTGACCAAAAGTGATGGTTTCCCCACGAGAAAACGTCAGAAACGTCATAATTTGACCGCAGCATGAGTTTTCAGGTGATCATGTTGCATTCACCTTTGTTTTGAAATAAATGTATCTCCTGACCAAAAGTGATGTTTTCCCAACGAGAAAACGTCAAAAACGTCATAATGTGAGCGCAGCATGAGTTTTCAGATGATCATGTTGCATTTACATCTGTTTTGAAATAAATGTATCTTCTGACCAGAAGTGATGGTTTCCCCACGAGAAAAGGTCAAAAACGTCATAATGTGAGCGCAGCATGAGTTTTCAGGTGATCATGTTGAATTTACCTCTGTTTTGAGAAACTTGTATCTCCTGACCAAAAGTGATGGTTTCCCCACGAGAAAACGTCAAAAACGTCATAATGTGAGCGCAGCATGAGTTTTCAGATGATCATGTTGCATTTACATCTGTTTTGAGAAACTTGTATCTCCTGACCAAAAGCGATGGTTTCCCCACGAGAAAACGTCAGAAACGTCATAATTTGACCGCAGCACGAGTTTTCAGGTGATCATGTTGCATTTACCTCTGTTTTGAAATAAATGTATCTTCTGACCAGAAGTGATGGTTTCCCCACGAGAAAAGGTCAAAAACGTCATAATGTGAGCGCAGCATGAGTTTTCAGATGATCATGTTGCATTTACATCTGTTTTGAGAAACTTGTATCTCCTGACCAAAAGTGATGGTTTCCCCACGAGAAAACGTCAAAAACGTCATAATGTGAGCGCAGCATGAGTTTTCAGGTGATCATGTTGAATTTACCTCTGTTTTGAAATAAATGTATCTTCTGACCAAAAGTGATGGTTTCCCCACGAGAAAACGTCAAAAACGTCATAATGTGAGCGCAGCATGAGTTTTCAGATGATCATGTTGCATTTACATCTGTTTTGAGAAACTTGTATCTCCTGACCAAAAGTGATGGTTTCCCCACGAGAAAACGTCAAAAACGTCATAATGTGAGCGCAGCATGAGTTTTCAGATGATCATGTTGCATTTACATCTGTTTTGAGAAACTTGTATCTCCTGACCAAAAGTGATGGTTTCCCCACGAGAAAATGTCAAAAACGTCATAATGTGAGCGCAGCATGAGTTTTCAGGTGATCATGTTGAATTTACCTCTGTTTTGAAATAAATGTATCTTCTGACCAAAAGTGATGTTTTCCCAACGAGGAAACGTCAAAAACGTCATAATGTGACCGCAGCATCAGTTTTCAGGTGATCATGTTGCATTTACATCTGTTTTGAGAAACTTGTATCTCCTGACCAAAAGTGATGGTTTCCCCACGAGAAAACGTCAAAAACGTCATAATGTGAGCGCGCATGAGTTTTCAGGTGATCATGTTGAATTTACCTCTGTTTTGAAATAAATGTATCTTCTGACCAAAAGTGATGTTTTCCCAACGAGGAAACGTCAAAAACGTCATAATGTGACCGCAGCATCAGTTTTCAGGTGATCATGTTGCATTTACATCTGTTTTGAGAAACTTGTGTCTCCTGACCAAAAGTGATGGTTTCCCCACGAGAAAACGTCAGAAACGTCATAATTTGACCGCAGCATGAGTTTTCAGGTGATCATGTTGCATTCACCTTTGTTTTGAAATAAATGTATCTCCTGACCAAAAGTGATGTTTTCCCAACGAGAAAACGTCAAAAACGTCATAATGTGAGCGCAGCATGAGTTTTCAGGTGATCATGTTGAATTTACCTCTGTTTTGAGAAACTTGTATCTCCTGACCAAAAGTGATGGTTTCCCCACGAGAAAACGTCAAAAACGTCATAATGTGAGCGCAGCATGAGTTTTCAGATGATCATGTTGCATTTACATCTGTTTTGAGAAACTTGTATCTCCTGACCAAAAGCGATGGTTTCCCCACGAGAAAACGTCAGAAACGTCATAATTTGACCGCAGCACGAGTTTTCAGGTGATCATGTTGCATTTACCTCTGTTTTGAAATAAATGTATCTTCTGACCAGAAGTGATGGTTTCCCCACGAGAAAAGGTCAAAAACGTCATAATGTGAGCGCAGCATAAGTTTTCAGATGATCATGTTGCATTTACATCTGTTTTGAGAAACTTGTATCTCCTGACCAAAAGTGATGGTTTCCCCACGAGAAAACGTCAAAAACGTCATAATGTGAGCGCAGCATGAGTTTTCAGGTGATCATGTTGAATTTACCTCTGTTTTGAAATAAATGTATCTTCTGACCAAAAGTGATGGTTTCCCCACGAGAAAACGTCAAAAACGTCATAATGTGAGCGCAGCATGAGTTTTCAGATGATCATGTTGCATTTACATCTGTTTTGAGAAACTTGTATCTCCTGACCAAAAGTGATGGTTTCCCCACGAGAAAACGTCAAAAACGTCATAATGTGAGCGCAGCATGAGTTTTCAGATGATCATGTTGCATTTACATCTGTTTTGAGAAACTTGTATCTCCTGACCAAAAGTGATGGTTTCCCCACGAGAAAATGTCAAAAACGTCATAATGTGAGCGCAGCATGAGTTTTCAGGTGATCATGTTGAATTTACCTCTGTTTTGAAATAAATGTATCTTCTGACCAAAAGTGATGTTTTCCCAACGAGGAAACGTCAAAAACGTCATAATGTGACCGCAGCATCAGTTTTCAGGTGATCATGTTGCATTTACATCTGTTTTGAGAAACTTGTGTCTCCTGACCAAAAGTGATGGTTTCCCCACGAGAAAACGTCAAAAACGTCATAATGTGAGCGCAGCATGAGTTTTCAGGTGATCATGTTGAATTTACCTCTGTTTTGAGAAACTTGTATCTCCTGACCAAAAGTGATGGTTTCCCCACGAGAAAACGTCAGAAACGTCATAATGTGACCGCAGCATGAGTTTTCAGGTGATCATGTTGCATTTACATCTGTTTTGAGAAACTTGTGTCTCCTGACCAAAAGTGATGGTTTCCCCACGAGAAAACGTCAGAAACGTCATAATTTGACCGCAGCACGAGTTTTCAGGTGATCATGTTGCATTTACCTCTGTTTTGAAATAAATGTATCTTCTGACCAGAAGTGATGGTTTTCCCACGAGAAAACGTCAAAAACGTCATAATGTGACCGCAGCATGAGTTTTCAGATGATCATGTTGCATTTACATCTGTTTTGAGAAACTTGTATCTCCTGACCAAAAGTGATGGTTTCCCCACGAGAAAACGTCAAAAACGTCATAATGTGAGCGCAGCATGAGTTTTCAGATGATCATGTTGCATTTACATCTGTTTTGAGAAACTTGTATCTCCTGACCAAAAGTGATGGTTTCCCCACGAGAAAACGTCAGAAACGTCATAATGTGAGCGCAGCATGAGTTTTCAGGTGATCATGTTGAATTTACCTCTGTTTTGAAATAAATGTATCTTCTGACCAAAAGTGATGTTTTCCCAACGAGGAAACGTCAAAAACGTCATAATTTGACCGCAGCACGAGTTTTCAGGTGATCATGTTGAATTTACCTCTGTTTTGAAATAAATGTATCTTCTGACCAAAAGTGATGGTTTCCCAACGACAAAACGTCAGAAACGTCATAATGTGAGCGCAGCATGAGTTTTCAGGTGATCATGTTTCATTCACATCTGTTTTGAAATAAATGTGTCTCCTGACCAAAAGTGATGGTTTCCCCACGAGAAAACGTCAAAAACGTCATAATGTGAGCGCAGCATGAGTTTTCAGGTGATCATGTTGAATTTACCTCTGTTTTGAAATAAATGTATCTTCTGACCAAAAGTGATGTTTTCCCAACGAGAAAACGTCAGAAACGTCATAATTTGACCGCAGCACGAGTTTTCAGGTGATCATGTTGCATTTACCTCTGTTTTGAAATAAATGTATCTTCTGACCAGAAGTGATGGTTTCCCCACGAGAAAAGGTCAAAAACGCCATAATGTGAGCGCAGCATGAGTTTTCAGATGATCATGTTGCATTTACATCTGTTTTGAGAAACTTGTATCTCCTGACCAAAAGTGATGGTTTCCCCACGAGAAAACGTCAAAAACGTCATAATGTGAGCGCAGCATGAGTTTTCAGGTGATCATGTTGAATTTACCTCTGTTTTGAAATAAATGTATCTTCTGACCAAAAGTGATGGTTTCCCCACGAGAAAACGTCAAAAACGTCATAATGTGAGCGCAGCATGAGTTTTCAGATGATCATGTTGCATTTACATCTGTTTTGAGAAACTTGTATCTCCTGACCAAAAGTGATGGTTTCCCCACGAGAAAATGTCAAAAACGTCATAATGTGAGCGCAGCATGAGTTTTCAGGTGATCATGTTGAATTTACCTCTGTTTTGAAATAAATGTATCTTCTGACCAAAAGTGATGTTTTCCCAACGAGGAAACGTCAAAAACGTCATAATGTGACCGCAGCATCAGTTTTCAGGTGATCATGTTGCATTTACATCTGTTTTGAGAAACTTGTGTCTCCTGACCAAAAGTGATGGTTTCCCCACGAGAAAACGTCAAAAACGTCATAATGTGAGCGCAGCATGAGTTTTCAGGTGATCATGTTGAATTTACCTCTGTTTTGAGAAACTTGTATCTCCTGACCAAAAGTGATGGTTTCCCCACGAGAAAACGTCAGAAACGTCATAATGTGACCGCAGCATGAGTTTTCAGGTGATCATGTTGCATTCACCTGTGTTTTGAAATAAATGTATCTCCTGACCAAAAGTGATGGTTTCCCCACGAGAAAACGTCAAAAACGTCATAATGTGAGCGCAGCATGAGTTTTCAGGTGATCATGTTGAATTTACCTCTGTTTTGAGAAACTTGTATCTCCTGACCAAAAGTGATGGTTTCCCCACGAGAAAACGTCAGAAACGTCATAATGTGACCGCAGCATGAGTTTTCAGGTGATCATGTTGCATTTACATCTGTTTTGAGAAACTTGTGTCTCCTGACCAAAAGTGATGGTTTCCCCACGGGAAAACGTCAGAAACGTCATAATTTGACCGGAGCACGAGTTTTCAGGTGATCATGTTGCATTTACCTCTGTTTTGAAATAAATGTATCTTCTGACCAGAAGTGATGGTTTTCCCACGAGAAAACGTCAAAAACGTCATAATGTGACCGCAGCATGAGTTTTCAGATGATCATGTTGCATTTACATCTGTTTTGAGAAACTTGTATCTCCTGACCAAAAGTGATGGTTTCCCCACGAGAAAACGTCAAAAACGTCATAATGTGAGCGCAGCATGAGTTTTCAGATGATCATGTTGCATTTACATCTGTTTTGAGAAACTTGTATCTCCTGACCAAAAGTGATGGTTTCCCCACGAGAAAACGTCAGAAACGTCATAATGTGAGCGCAGCATGAGTTTTCAGGTGATCATGTTGAATTTACCTCTGTTTTGAAATAAATGTATCTTCTGACCAAAAGTGATGTTTTCCCAACGAGGAAACGTCAAAAACGTCATAATGTGACCGCAGCATCAGTTTTCAGGTGATCATGTTGCATTTACATCTGTTTTGAGAAACTTGTGTCTCCTGACCAAAAGTGATGGTTTCCCCACGAGAAAACGTCAGAAACGTCATAATTTGACCGCAGCACGAGTTTTCAGGTGATCATGTTGCATTTACCTCTGTTTTGAAATAAATGTATCTTCTGACCAAAAGTGATGTTTTCCCAACGAGAAAACGTCAAAAACGTCATAATGTGACCGCAGCATCAGTTTTCAGGTGATCATGTTGCATTTACATCTGTTTTGAGAAACTTGTGTCTCCTGACCAAAAGTGATGGTTTCCCCACGAGAAAACGTCAAAAACGTCATAATGTGAGCGCAGCATGAGTTTTCAGGTGATCATGTTGAATTTACCTCTGTTTTGAGAAACTTGTATCTCCTGACCAAAAGTGATGGTTTCCCCACGAGAAAACGTCAAAAACGTCATAATGTGAGCGCAGCATGAGTTTTCAGGTGATCATGTTGCATTTACATCTGTTTTGAGAAACTTGTGTCTCCTGACCAAAAGTGATGGTTTCCCCACGAGAAAACGTCAAAAACGTCATAATGTGAGCGCAGCATGAGTTTTCAGGTGATCATGTTGAATTTACCTCTGTTTTGAGAAACTTGTATCTCCTGACCAAAAGTGATGGTTTCCCCACGAGAAAACGTCAAAAACGTCATAATGTGAGCGCAGCATGAGTTTTCAGGTGATCATGTTGAATTTACCTCTGTTTTGAGAAACTTGTGTCTCCTGACCAAAAGTGATGGTTTCCCCACGAGAAAACGTCAAAAACGTCATAATGTGAGCACAGCATGAGTTTTCAGGTGATCATGTTGAATTTACCTCTGTTTTGAGAAACTTGTATCTCCTGACCAAAAGTGATGGTTTCCCCACGAGAAAACGTCAGAAACGTCATAATGTGACCGCAGCATGAGTTTTCAGGTGATCATGTTGCATTTACCTCTGTTTTGAAATAAATGTAGCTTCTGACCAGAAGTGATGGTTTTCCCACGAGAAAACGTCAAAAACGTCATAATGTGACCGCAGCATGAGTTTTCAGATGATCATGTTGCATTTACATCTGTTTTGAGAAACTTGTATCTCCTGACCAAAAGTGATGGTTTCCCCACGAGAAAACGTCAAAAACGTCATAATGTGAGCGCAGCATGAGTTTTCAGGTGATCATGTTGAATTTACCTCTGTTTTGAAATAAATGTATCTTCTGACCAAAAGTGATGGTTTCCCAACGACAAAACGTCAGAAACGTCATAATGTGAGCGCAGCATGAGTTTTCAGGTGATCATGTTTCATTCACATCTGTTTTGAAATAAATGTGTCTCCTGACCAAAAGTGATGGTTTCCCCACGAGAAAACGTCAAAAACGTCATAATGTGACCGCAGCATGAGTTTTCAGATGATCATGTTGCATTTACATCTGTTTTGAGAAACTTGTATCTCCTGACCAAAAGTGATGGTTTCCCCACGAGAAAACGTCAAAAACGTCATAATGTGAGCGCAGCATGAGTTTTCAGGTGATCATGTTGAATTTACCTCTGTTTTGAAATAAATGTATCTTCTGACCAAAAGTGATGGTTTCCCAACGACAAAACGTCAGAAACGTCATAATGTGAGCGCAGCATGAGTTTTCAGGTGATCATGTTGAATTTACCTCTGTTTTGAAATAAATGTATCTTCTGACCAAAAGTGATGGTTTCCCCACGAGAAAACGTCAAAAACGTCATAATGTGAGCGCAGCATGAGTTTTCAGATGATCATGTTGCATTTACATCTGTTTTGAGAAACTTGTATCTCCTGACCAAAAGTGATGGTTTCCCCACGAGAAAACGTCAAAAACGTCATAATATGAGCGCAGCATGAGTTTTCAGATGATCATGTTGCATTTACATCTGTTTTGAGAAACTTGTATCTCCTGACCAAAAGTGATGGTTTCCCCACGAGAAAATGTCAAAAACGTCATAATGTGAGCGCAGCATGAGTTTTCAGGTGATCATGTTGAATTTACCTCTGTTTTGAAATAAATGTATCTTCTGACCAAAAGTGATGGTTTCCCCACGAGAAAACGTCAAAAACGTCATAATGTGAGCGCAGCATGAGTTTTCAGATGATCATGTTGCATTTACATCTGTTTTGAGAAACTTGTATCTCCTGACCAAAAGTGATGGTTTCCCCACGAGAAAACGTCAAAAACGTCATAATGTGAGCGCAGCATGAGTTTTCAGATGATCATGTTGCATTTACATCTGTTTTGAGAAACTTGTATCTCCTGACCAAAAGTGATGGTTTCCCCACGAGAAAATGTCAAAAACGTCATAATGTGAGCGCAGCATGAGTTTTCAGGTGATCATGTTGAATTTACCTCTGTTTTGAAATAAATGTATCTTCTGACCAAAAGTGATGTTTTCCCAACGAGGAAACGTCAAAAACGTCATAATGTGACCGCAGCATCAGTTTTCAGGTGATCATGTTGCATTTACATCTGTTTTGAGAAACTTGTGTCTCCTGACCAAAAGTGATGGTTTCCCCACGAGAAAACGTCAAAAACGTCATAATGTGAGCGCAGCATGAGTTTTCAGGTGATCATGTTGAATTTACCTCTGTTTTGAGAAACTTGTATCTCCTGACCAAAAGTGATGGTTTCCCCACGAGAAAACGTCAGAAACGTCATAATGTGACCGCAGCATGAGTTTTCAGGTGATCATGTTGCATTCACCTGTGTTTTGAAATAAATGTATCTCCTGACCAAAAGTGATGGTTTCCCCACGAGAAAACGTCAAAAACGTCATAATGTGAGCGCAGCATGAGTTTTCAGGTGATCATGTTGAATTTACCTCTGTTTTGAGAAACTTGTATCACCTGACCAAAAGTGATGGTTTCCCCACGAGAAAACGTCAGAAACGTCATAATGTGACCGCAGCATCAGTTTTCAGGTGATCATGTTGAATTTACCTCTGTTTTGAAATAAATGTATCTTCTGACCAAAAGTGATGTTTTCCCAACGAGGAAACGTCAAAAACGTCATAATTTGACCGCAGCACGAGTTTTCAGGTGATCATGTTGAATTTACCTCTGTTTTGAAATAAATGTATCTTCTGACCAAAAGTGATGGTTTCCCAACGACAAAACGTCAGAAACGTCATAATGTGAGCGCAGCATGAGTTTTCAGGTGATCATGTTTCATTCACATCTGTTTTGAAATAAATGTGTCTCCTGACCAAAAGTGATGGTTTCCCCACGAGAAAACGTCAAAAACGTCATAATGTGAGCGCAGCATGAGTTTTCAGGTGATCATGTTGAATTTACCTCTGTTTTGAAATAAATGTATCTTCTGACCAAAAGTGATGTTTTCCCAACGAGAAAACGTCAGAAACGTCATAATTTGACCGCAGCACGAGTTTTCAGGTGATCATGTTGCATTCACCTGTGTTTTGAAATAAATGTATCTCCTGACCAAAAGTGATGGTTTCCCCACGAGAAAACGTCAAAAACGTCATAATGTGAGCGCAGCATGAGTTTTCAGGTGATCATGTTGAATTTACCTCTGTTTTGAGAAACTTGTATCTCCTGACCAAAAGTGATGGTTTCCCCACGAGAAAACGTCAGAAACGTCATAATGTGACCGCAGCATGAGTTTTCAGGTGATCATGTTGCATTTACATCTGTTTTGAGAAACTTGTGTCTCCTGACCAAAAGTGATGGTTTCCCCACGAGAAAACGTCAGAAACGTCATAATTTGACCGCAGCACGAGTTTTCAGGTGATCATGTTGCATTTACCTCTGTTTTGAAATAAATGTATCTTCTGACCAGAAGTGATGGTTTTCCCACGAGAAAACGTCAAAAACGTCATAATGTGACCGCAGCATGAGTTTTCAGATGATCATGTTGCATTTACATCTGTTTTGAGAAACTTGTATCTCCTGACCAAAAGTGATGGTTTCCCCACGAGAAAACGTCAAAAACGTCATAATGTGAGCGCAGCATGAGTTTTCAGATGATCATGTTGCATTTACATCTGTTTTGAGAAACTTGTATCTCCTGACCAAAAGTGATGGTTTCCCCACGAGAAAACGTCAGAAACGTCATAATGTGAGCGCAGCATGAGTTTTCAGGTGATCATGTTGAATTTACCTCTGTTTTGAAATAAATGTATCTTCTGACCAAAAGTGATGTTTTCCCAACGAGGAAACGTCAAAAACGTCATAATTTGACCGCAGCACGAGTTTTCAGGTGATCATGTTGAATTTACCTCTGTTTTGAAATAAATGTATCTTCTGACCAAAAGTGATGGTTTCCCAACGACAAAACGTCAGAAACGTCATAATGTGAGCGCAGCATGAGTTTTCAGGTGATCATGTTTCATTCACATCTGTTTTGAAATAAATGTGTCTCCTGACCAAAAGTGATGGTTTCCCCACGAGAAAACGTCAAAAACGTCATAATGTGAGCGCAGCATGAGTTTTCAGGTGATCATGTTGAATTTACCTCTGTTTTGAAATAAATGTATCTTCTGACCAAAAGTGATGTTTTCCCAACGAGAAAACGTCAGAAACGTCATAATTTGACCGCAGCACGAGTTTTCAGGTGATCATGTTGCATTTACCTCTGTTTTGAAATAAATGTATCTTCTGACCAGAAGTGATGGTTTCCCCACGAGAAAAGGTCAAAAACGTCATAATGTGAGCGCAGCATGAGTTTTCAGATGATCATGTTGCATTTACATCTGTTTTGAGAAACTTGTATCTCCTGACCAAAAGTGATGGTTTCCCCACGAGAAAACGTCAAAAACGTCATAATGTGAGCGCAGCATGAGTTTTCAGATGATCATGTTGCATTTACATCTGTTTTGAGAAACTTGTATCTCCTGACCAAAAGTGATGGTTTCCCCACGAGAAAATGTCAAAAACGTCATAATGTGAGCGCAGCATGAGTTTTCAGGTGATCATGTTGAATTTACCTCTGTTTTGAAATAAATGTATCTTCTGACCAAAAGTGATGTTTTCCCAACGAGGAAACGTCAAAAACGTCATAATGTGACCGCAGCATCAGTTTTCAGGTGATCATGTTGCATTTACATCTGTTTTGAGAAACTTGTATCTCCTGACCAAAAGTGATGGTTTCCCCACGAGAAAACGTCAAAAACGTCATAATGTGAGCGCGCATGAGTTTTCAGGTGATCATGTTGAATTTACCTCTGTTTTGAAATAAATGTATCTTCTGACCAAAAGTGATGTTTTCCCAACGAGGAAACGTCAAAAACGTCATAATGTGACCGCAGCATCAGTTTTCAGGTGATCATGTTGCATTTACATCTGTTTTGAGAAACTTGTATCTCCTGACCAAAAGTGATGGTTTCCCCACGAGAAAACGTCAAAAACGTCATAATATGAGCGCAGCATGAGTTTTCAGGTGATCATGTTGAATTTACCTCTGTTTTGAAATAAATGTATCTTCTGACCAAAAGTGATGGTTTCCCCACGAGAAAACGTCAAAAACGTCATAATGTGAGCGCAGCATGAGTTTTCAGATGATCATGTTGCATTTACATCTGTTTTGAGAAACTTGTATCTCCTGACCAAAAGTGATGGTTTCCCCACGAGAAAACGTCAAAAACGTCATAATGTGAGCGCAGCATGAGTTTTCAGATGATCATGTTGCATTTACATCTGTTTTGAGAAACTTGTATCTCCTGACCAAAAGTGATGGTTTCCCCACGAGAAAATGTCAAAAACGTCATAATGTGAGCGCAGCATGAGTTTTCAGGTGATCATGTTGAATTTACCTCTGTTTTGAAATAAATGTATCTTCTGACCAAAAGTGATGTTTTCCCAACGAGGAAACGTCAAAAACGTCATAATGTGACCGCAGCATCAGTTTTCAGGTGATCATGTTGCATTTACATCTGTTTTGAGAAACTTGTGTCTCCTGACCAAAAGTGATGGTTTCCCCACGAGAAAACGTCAAAAACGTCATAATGTGAGCGCAGCATGAGTTTTCAGGTGATCATGTTGAATTTACCTCTGTTTTGAGAAACTTGTATCTCCTGACCAAAAGTGATGGTTTCCCCACGAGAAAACGTCAGAAACGTCATAATGTGACCGCAGCATGAGTTTTCAGGTGATCATGTTGCATTCACCTGTGTTTTGAAATAAATGTATCTCCTGACCAAAAGTGATGGTTTCCCCACGAGAAAACGTCAAAAACGTCATAATGTGAGCGCAGCATGAGTTTTCAGGTGATCATGTTGAATTTACCTCTGTTTTGAGAAACTTGTATCTCCTGACCAAAAGTGATGGTTTCCCCACGAGAAAACGTCAGAAACGTCATAATGTGACCGCAGCATGAGTTTTCAGGTGATCATGTTGCATTTACATCTGTTTTGAGAAACTTGTGTCTCCTGACCAAAAGTGATGGTTTCCCCACGAGAAAACGTCAGAAACGTCATAATTTGACCGCAGCACGAGTTTTCAGGTGATCATGTTGCATTTACCTCTGTTTTGAAATAAATGTATCTTCTGACCAGAAGTGATGGTTTTCCCACGAGAAAACGTCAAAAACGTCATAATGTGACCGCAGCATGAGTTTTCAGATGATCATGTTGCATTTACATCTGTTTTGAGAAACTTGTATCTCCTGACCAAAAGTGATGGTTTCCCAACGACAAAACGTCAGAAACGTCATAATGTGAGCGCAGCATGAGTTTTCAGGTGATCATGTTTCATTCACATCTGTTTTGAAATAAATGTGTCTCCTGACCAAAAGTGATGGTTTCCCCACGAGAAAACGTCAAAAACGTCATAATGTGAGCGCAGCATGAGTTTTCAGGTGATCATGTTGAATTTACCTCTGTTTTGAAATAAATGTATCTTCTGACCAAAAGTGATGTTTTCCCAACGAGAAAACGTCAGAAACGTCATAATTTGACCGCAGCACGAGTTTTCAGGTGATCATGTTGCATTTACCTCTGTTTTGAAATAAATGTATCTTCTGACCAGAAGTGATGGTTTCCCCACGAGAAAAGGTCAAAAACGTCATAATGTGAGCGCAGCATGAGTTTTCAGATGATCATGTTGCATTTACATCTGTTTTGAGAAACTTGTATCTCCTGACCAAAAGTGATGGTTTCCCCACGAGAAAACGTCAAAAACGTCATAATGTGAGCGCAGCATGAGTTTTCAGGTGATCATGTTGAATTTACCTCTGTTTTGAAATAAATGTATCTTCTGACCAAAAGTGATGGTTTCCCCACGAGAAAACGTCAAAAACGTCATAATGTGAGCGCAGCATGAGTTTTCAGATGATCATGTTGCATTTACATCTGTTTTGAGAAACTTGTATCTCCTGACCAAAAGTGATGGTTTCCCCACGAGAAAACGTCAAAAACGTCATAATGTGAGCGCAGCATGAGTTTTCAGATGATCATGTTGCATTTACATCTGTTTTGAGAAACTTGTATCTCCTGACCAAAAGTGATGGTTTCCCCACGAGAAAATGTCAAAAACGTCATAATGTGAGCGCAGCATGAGTTTTCAGGTGATCATGTTGAATTTACCTCTGTTTTGAAATAAATGTATCTTCTGACCAAAAGTGATGTTTTCCCAACGAGGAAACGTCAAAAACGTCATAATGTGACCGCAGCATCAGTTTTCAGGTGATCATGTTGCATTTACATCTGTTTTGAGAAACTTGTGTCTCCTGACCAAAAGTGATGGTTTCCCCACGAGAAAACGTCAAAAACGTCATAATGTGAGCGCAGCATGAGTTTTCAGGTGATCATGTTGAATTTACCTCTGTTTTGAGAAACTTGTATCTCCTGACCAAAAGTGATGGTTTCCCCACGAGAAAACGTCAGAAACGTCATAATGTGACCGCAGCATGAGTTTTCAGGTGATCATGTTGCATTCACCTGTGTTTTGAAATAAATGTATCTCCTGACCAAAAGTGATGGTTTCCCCACGAGAAAACGTCAAAAACGTCATAATGTGAGCGCAGCATGAGTTTTCAGGTGATCATGTTGAATTTACCTCTGTTTTGAGAAACTTGTATCTCCTGACCAAAAGTGATGGTTTCCCCACGAGAAAACGTCAGAAACGTCATAATGTGACCGCAGCATGAGTTTTCAGGTGATCATGTTGCATTTACATCTGTTTTGAGAAACTTGTGTCTCCTGACCAAAAGTGATGGTTTCCCCACGAGAAAACGTCAGAAACGTCATAATTTGACCGGAGCACGAGTTTTCAGGTGATCATGTTGCATTTACCTCTGTTTTGAAATAAATGTATCTTCTGACCAGAAGTGATGGTTTTCCCACGAGAAAACGTCAAAAACGTCATAATGTGACCGCAGCATGAGTTTTCAGATGATCATGTTGCATTTACATCTGTTTTGAGAAACTTGTATCTCCTGACCAAAAGTGATGGTTTCCCCACGAGAAAACGTCAAAAACGTCATAATGTGAGCGCAGCATGAGTTTTCAGATGATCATGTTGCATTTACATCTGTTTTGAGAAACTTGTATCTCCTGACCAAAAGTGATGGTTTCCCCACGAGAAAACGTCAGAAACGTCATAATGTGAGCGCAGCATGAGTTTTCAGGTGATCATGTTGAATTTACCTCTGTTTTGAAATAAATGTATCTTCTGACCAAAAGTGATGTTTTCCCAACGAGGAAACGTCAAAAACGTCATAATGTGACCGCAGCATCAGTTTTCAGGTGATCATGTTGCATTTACATCTGTTTTGAGAAACTTGTGTCTCCTGACCAAAAGTGATGGTTTCCCCACGAGAAAACGTCAGAAACGTCATAATTTGACCGCAGCACGAGTTTTCAGGTGATCATGTTGCATTTACCTCTGTTTTGAAATAAATGTATCTTCTGACCAAAAGTGATGTTTTCCCAACGAGAAAACGTCAAAAACGTCATAATGTGACCGCAGCATCAGTTTTCAGGTGATCATGTTGCATTTACATCTGTTTTGAGAAACTTGTGTCTCCTGATCAAAAGTGATGGTTTCCCCACGAGAAAACGTCAAAAACGTCATAATGTGAGCGCAGCATGAGTTTTCAGGTGATCATGTTGAATTTACCTCTGTTTTGAGAAACTTGTATCTCCTGACCAAAAGTGATGGTTTCCCCACGAGAAAACGTCAAAAACGTCATAATGTGAGCGCAGCATGAGTTTTCAGGTGATCATGTTGCATTTACATCTGTTTTGAGAAACTTGTGTCTCCTGACCAAAAGTGATGGTTTCCCCACGAGAAAACGTCAAAAACGTCATAATGTGAGCGCAGCATGAGTTTTCAGGTGATCATGTTGAATTTACCTCTGTTTTGAGAAACTTGTATCTCCTGACCAAAAGTGATGGTTTCCCCACGAGAAAACGTCAAAAACGTCATAATGTGAGCGCAGCATGAGTTTTCAGGTGATCATGTTGAATTTACCTCTGTTTTGAGAAACTTGTGTCTCCTGACCAAAAGTGATGGTTTCCCCACGAGAAAACGTCAAAAACGTCATAATGTGAGCACAGCATGAGTTTTCAGGTGATCATGTTGAATTTACCTCTGTTTTGAGAAACTTGTATCTCCTGACCAAAAGTGATGGTTTCCCCACGAGAAAACGTCAGAAACGTCATAATGTGACCGCAGCATGAGTTTTCAGGTGATCATGTTGCATTTACCTCTGTTTTGAAATAAATGTAGCTTCTGACCAGAAGTGATGGTTTTCCCACGAGAAAACGTCAAAAACGTCATAATGTGACCGCAGCATGAGTTTTCAGATGATCATGTTGAATTTACCTCTGTTTTGAAATAAATGTATCTTCTGACCAAAAGTGATGGTTTCCCAACGACAAAACGTCAGAAACGTCATAATGTGAGCGCAGCATGAGTTTTCAGGTGATCATGTTGAATTTACCTCTGTTTTGAAATAAATGTATCTTCTGACCAAAAGTGATGGTTTCCCCACGAGAAAACGTCAAAAACGTCATAATGTGAGCGCAGCATGAGTTTTCAGATGATCATGTTGCATTTACATCTGTTTTGAGAAACTTGTATCTCCTGACCAAAAGTGATGGTTTCCCCACGAGAAAACGTCAAAAACGTCATAATGTGAGCGCAGCATGAGTTTTCAGATGATCATGTTGCATTTACATCTGTTTTGAGAAACTTGTATCTCCTGACCAAAAGTGATGGTTTCCCCACGAGAAAATGTCAAAAACGTCATAATGTGAGCGCAGCATGAGTTTTCAGGTGATCATGTTGAATTTACCTCTGTTTTGAAATAAATGTATCTTCTGACCAAAAGTGATGTTTTCCCAACGAGGAAACGTCAAAAACGTCATAATGTGACCGCAGCATCAGTTTTCAGGTGATCATGTTGCATTTACATCTGTTTTGAGAAACTTGTATCTCCTGACCAAAAGTGATGGTTTCCCCACGAGAAAACGTCAAAAACGTCATAATGTGAGCGCGCATGAGTTTTCAGGTGATCATGTTGAATTTACCTCTGTTTTGAAATAAATGTATCTTCTGACCAAAAGTGATGTTTTCCCAACGAGGAAACGTCAAAAACGTCATAATGTGACCGCAGCATCAGTTTTCAGGTGATCATGTTGCATTTACATCTGTTTTGAGAAACTTGTATCTCCTGACCAAAAGTGATGGTTTCCCCACGAGAAAACGTCAAAAACGTCATAATATGAGCGCAGCATGAGTTTTCAGGTGATCATGTTGAATTTACCTCTGTTTTGAAATAAATGTATCTTCTGACCAAAAGTGATGGTTTCCCCACGAGAAAACGTCAAAAACGTCATAATGTGAGCGCAGCATGAGTTTTCAGATGATCATGTTGCATTTACATCTGTTTTGAGAAACTTGTATCTCCTGACCAAAAGTGATGGTTTCCCCACGAGAAAACGTCAAAAACGTCATAATGTGAGCGCAGCATGAGTTTTCAGATGATCATGTTGCATTTACATCTGTTTTGAGAAACTTGTATCTCCTGACCAAAAGTGATGGTTTCCCCACGAGAAAATGTCAAAAACGTCATAATGTGAGCGCAGCATGAGTTTTCAGGTGATCATGTTGAATTTACCTCTGTTTTGAAATAAATGTATCTTCTGACCAAAAGTGATGTTTTCCCAACGAGGAAACGTCAAAAACGTCATAATGTGAGCGCAGCATGAGTTTTCAGATGATCATGTTGCATTTACATCTGTTTTGAGAAACTTGTATCTCCTGACCAAAAGTGATGGTTTCCCCACGAGAAAACGTCAAAAACGTCATAATGTGAGCGCAGCATGAGTTTTCAGATGATCATGTTGCATTTACATCTGTTTTGAGAAACTTGTATCTCCTGACCAAAAGTGATGGTTTCCCCACGAGAAAATGTCAAAAACGTCATAATGTGAGCGCAGCATGAGTTTTCAGGTGATCATGTTGAATTTACCTCTGTTTTGAAATAAATGTATCTTCTGACCAAAAGTGATGTTTTCCCAACGAGGAAACGTCAAAAACGTCATAATGTGACCGCAGCATCAGTTTTCAGGTGATCATGTTGCATTTACATCTGTTTTGAGAAACTTGTATCTCCTGACCAAAAGTGATGGTTTCCCCACGAGAAAACGTCAAAAACGTCATAATGTGAGCGCGCATGAGTTTTCAGGTGATCATGTTGAATTTACCTCTGTTTTGAAATAAATGTATCTTCTGACCAAAAGTGATGTTTTCCCAACGAGGAAACGTCAAAAACGTCATAATGTGACCGCAGCATCAGTTTTCAGGTGATCATGTTGCATTTACATCTGTTTTGAGAAACTTGTATCTCCTGACCAAAAGTGATGGTTTCCCCACGAGAAAACGTCAAAAACGTCATAATGTGAGCGCAGCATGAGTTTTCAGGTGATCATGTTGAATTTACCTCTGTTTTGAAATAAATGTATCTTCTGACCAAAAGTGATGGTTTCCCAACGACAAAACGTCAGAAACGTCATAATGTGAGCGCAGCATGAGTTTTCAGGTGATCATGTTGAATTTACCTCTGTTTTGAAATAAATGTATCTTCTGACCAAAAGTGATGGTTTCCCCACGAGAAAACGTCAAAAACGTCATAATGTGAGCGCAGCATGAGTTTTCAGATGATCATGTTGCATTTACATCTGTTTTGAGAAACTTGTATCTCCTGACCAAAAGTGATGGTTTCCCCACGAGAAAACGTCAAAAACGTCATAATGTGAGCGCAGCATGAGTTTTCAGATGATCATGTTGCATTTACATCTGTTTTGAGAAACTTGTATCTCCTGACCAAAAGTGATGGTTTCCCCACGAGAAAATGTCAAAAACGTCATAATGTGAGCGCAGCATGAGTTTTCAGGTGATCATGTTGAATTTACCTCTGTTTTGAAATAAATGTATCTTCTGACCAAAAGTGATGGTTTCCCAACGACAAAACGTCAGAAACGTCATAATGTGAGCGCAGCATGAGTTTTCAGGTGATCATGTTGAATTTACCTCTGTTTTGAAATAAATGTATCTTCTGACCAAAAGTGATGGTTTCCCCACGAGAAAACGTCAAAAACGTCATAATGTGAGCGCAGCATGAGTTTTCAGATGATCATGTTGCATTTACATCTGTTTTGAGAAACTTGTGTCTCCTGACCAAAAGTGATGGTTTCCCCACGAGAAAACGTCAGAAACGTCATAATGTGACCGCAGCATGAGTTTTCAGGTGATCATGTTGCATTCACCTGTGTTTTGAAATAAATGTATCTCCTGACCAAAAGTGATGGTTTCCCCACGAGAAAACGTCAAAAACGTCATAATGTGAGCGCAGCATGAGTTTTCAGGTGATCATGTTGAATTTACCTCTGTTTTGAGAAACTTGTATCTCCTGACCAAAAGTGATGGTTTCCCCACGAGAAAACGTCAGAAACGTCATAATTTGACCGCAGCACGAGTTTTCAGGTGATCATGTTGCATTTACCTCTGTTTTGAAATAAATGTATCTTCTGACCAGAAGTGATGGTTTTCCCACGAGAAAACGTCAAAAACGTCATAATGTGAGCGCAGCATGAGTTTTCAGATGATCATGTTGCATTTACATCTGTTTTGAGAAACTTGTATCTCCTGACCAAAAGTGATGGTTTCCCCACGAGAAAACGTCAAAAACGTCATAATGTGAGCGCAGCATGAGTTTTCAGATGATCATGTTGCATTTACATCTGTTTTGAGAAACTTGTATCTCCTGACCAAAAGTGATGGTTTCCCCACGAGAAAAGGTCAAAAACGTCATAATGTGAGCGCAGCATGAGTTTTCAGATGATCATGTTGCATTTACATCTGTTTTGAGAAACTTGTATCTCCTGACCAAAAGTGATGGTTTCCCCACGAGAAAACGTCAAAAACGTCATAATGTGAGCGCAGCATGAGTTTTCAGGTGATCATGTTGAATTTACCTCTGTTTTGAAATAAATGTATCTTCTGACCAAAAGTGATGGTTTCCCCACGAGAAAACGTCAAAAACGTCATAATGTGAGCGCAGCATGAGTTTTCAGATGATCATGTTGCATTTACATCTGTTTTGAGAAACTTGTATCTCCTGACCAAAAGTGATGGTTTCCCCACGAGAAAACGTCAAAAACGTCATAATGTGAGCGCAGCATGAGTTTTCAGATGATCATGTTGCATTTACATCTGTTTTGAGAAACTTGTATCTCCTGACCAAAAGTGATGGTTTCCCCACGAGAAAATGTCAAAAACGTCATAATGTGAGCGCAGCATGAGTTTTCAGGTGATCATGTTGAATTTACCTCTGTTTTGAAATAAATGTATCTTCTGACCAAAAGTGATGTTTTCCCAACGAGGAAACGTCAAAAACGTCATAATGTGAGCGCAGCATCAGTTTTCAGGTGATCATGTTGCATTTACATCTGTTTTGAGAAACTTGTGTCCCCTGACCAAAAGTGATGGTTTCCCCACGAGAAAACGTCAAAAACGTCATAATGTGAGCGCAGCATGAGTTTTCAGGTGATCATGTTGAATTTACCTCTGTTTTGAGAAACTTGTATCTCCTGACCAAAAGTGATGGTTTCCCCACGAGAAAACGTCAGAAACGTCATAATGTGACCGCAGCATGAGTTTTCAGGTGATCATGTTGCATTCACCTGTGTTTTGAAATAAATGTATCTCCTGACCAAAAGTGATGGTTTCCCCACGAGAAAACGTCAAAAACGTCATAATGTGAGCGCAGCATGAGTTTTCAGGTGATCATGTTGAATTTACCTCTGTTTTGAGAAACTTGTATCTCCTGACCAAAAGTGATGGTTTCCCCACGAGAAAACGTCAGAAACGTCATAATGTGACCGCAGCATGAGTTTTCAGGTGATCATGTTGCATTTACATCTGTTTTGAGAAACTTGTGTCTCCTGACCAAAAGTGATGGTTTCCCCACGAGAAAACGTCAGAAACGTCATAATTTGACCGCAGCACGAGTTTTCAGGTGATCATGTTGCATTTACCTCTGTTTTGAAATAAATGTATCTTCTGACCAGAAGTGATGGTTTTCCCACGAGAAAACGTCAAAAACGTCATAATGTGACCGCAGCATGAGTTTTCAGATGATCATGTTGCATTTACATCTGTTTTGAGAAACTTGTATCTCCTGACCAAAAGTGATGGTTTCCCCACGAGAAAACGTCAAAAACGTCATAATGTGAGCGCAGCATGAGTTTTCAGATGATCATGTTGCATTTACATCTGTTTTGAGAAACTTGTATCTCCTGACCAAAAGTGATGGTTTCCCCACGAGAAAACGTCAGAAACGTCATAATGTGAGCGCAGCATGAGTTTTCAGGTGATCATGTTGAATTTACCTCTGTTTTGAAATAAATGTATCTTCTGACCAAAAGTGATGTTTTCCCAACGAGGAAACGTCAAAAACGTCATAATGTGACCGCAGCATCAGTTTTCAGGTGATCATGTTGCATTTACATCTGTTTTGAGAAACTTGTGTCTCCTGACCAAAAGTGATGGTTTCCCCACGAGAAAACGTCAGAAACGTCATAATTTGACCGCAGCACGAGTTTTCAGGTGATCATGTTGCATTTACCTCTGTTTTGAAATAAATGTATCTTCTGACCAAAAGTGATGTTTTCCCAACGAGAAAACGTCAAAAACGTCATAATGTGACCGCAGCATCAGTTTTCAGGTGATCATGTTGCATTTACATCTGTTTTGAGAAACTTGTGTCTCCTGACCAAAAGTGATGGTTTCCCCACGAGAAAACGTCAAAAACGTCATAATGTGAGCGCAGCATGAGTTTTCAGGTGATCATGTTGAATTTACCTCTGTTTTGAGAAACTTGTATCTCCTGACCAAAAGTGATGGTTTCCCCACGAGAAAACGTCAAAAACGTCATAATGTGAGCGCAGCATGAGTTTTCAGGTGATCATGTTGCATTTACATCTGTTTTGAGAAACTTGTGTCTCCTGACCAAAAGTGATGGTTTCCCCACGAGAAAACGTCAAAAACGTCATAATGTGAGCGCAGCATGAGTTTTCAGGTGATCATGTTGAATTTACCTCTGTTTTGAAATAAATGTATCTTCTGACCAAAAGTGATGGTTTCCCAACGACAAAACGTCAGAAACGTCATAATGTGAGCGCAGCATGAGTTTTCAGGTGATCATGTTGAATTTACCTCTGTTTTGAAATAAATGTATCTTCTGACCAAAAGTGATGGTTTCCCCACGAGAAAACGTCAAAAACGTCATAATGTGAGCGCAGCATGAGTTTTCAGATGATCATGTTGCATTTACATCTGTTTTGAGAAACTTGTATCTCCTGACCAAAAGTGATGGTTTCCCCACGAGAAAACGTCAAAAACGTCATAATGTGAGCGCAGCATGAGTTTTCAGATGATCATGTTGCATTTACATCTGTTTTGAGAAACTTGTATCTCCTGACCAAAAGTGATGGTTTCCCCACGAGAAAATGTCAAAAACGTCATAATGTGAGCGCAGCATGAGTTTTCAGGTGATCATGTTGAATTTACCTCTGTTTTGAAATAAATGTATCTTCTGACCAAAAGTGATGGTTTCCCAACGACAAAACGTCAGAAACGTCATAATGTGAGCGCAGCATGAGTTTTCAGGTGATCATGTTGAATTTACCTCTGTTTTGAAATAAATGTATCTTCTGACCAAAAGTGATGGTTTCCCCACGAGAAAACGTCAAAAACGTCATAATGTGAGCGCAGCATGAGTTTTCAGATGATCATGTTGCATTTACATCTGTTTTGAGAAACTTGTGTCTCCTGACCAAAAGTGATGGTTTCCCCACGAGAAAACGTCAGAAACGTCATAATGTGACCGCAGCATGAGTTTTCAGGTGATCATGTTGCATTCACCTGTGTTTTGAAATAAATGTATCTCCTGACCAAAAGTGATGGTTTCCCCACGAGAAAACGTCAAAAACGTCATAATGTGAGCGCAGCATGAGTTTTCAGGTGATCATGTTGAATTTACCTCTGTTTTGAGAAACTTGTATCTCCTGACCAAAAGTGATGGTTTCCCCACGAGAAAACGTCAGAAACGTCATAATTTGACCGCAGCACGAGTTTTCAGGTGATCATGTTGCATTTACCTCTGTTTTGAAATAAATGTATCTTCTGACCAGAAGTGATGGTTTTCCCACGAGAAAACGTCAAAAACGTCATAATGTGAGCGCAGCATGAGTTTTCAGATGATCATGTTGCATTTACATCTGTTTTGAGAAACTTGTATCTCCTGACCAAAAGTGATGGTTTCCCCACGAGAAAACGTCAAAAACGTCATAATGTGAGCGCAGCATGAGTTTTCAGATGATCATGTTGCATTTACATCTGTTTTGAGAAACTTGTATCTCCTGACCAAAAGTGATGGTTTCCCCACGAGAAAAGGTCAAAAACGTCATAATGTGAGCGCAGCATGAGTTTTCAGATGATCATGTTGCATTTACATCTGTTTTGAGAAACTTGTATCTCCTGACCAAAAGTGATGGTTTCCCCACGAGAAAACGTCAAAAACGTCATAATGTGAGCGCAGCATGAGTTTTCAGGTGATCATGTTGAATTTACCTCTGTTTTGAAATAAATGTATCTTCTGACCAAAAGTGATGGTTTCCCCACGAGAAAACGTCAAAAACGTCATAATGTGAGCGCAGCATGAGTTTTCAGATGATCATGTTGCATTTACATCTGTTTTGAGAAACTTGTATCTCCTGACCAAAAGTGATGGTTTCCCCACGAGAAAACGTCAAAAACGTCATAATGTGAGCGCAGCATGAGTTTTCAGATGATCATGTTGCATTTACATCTGTTTTGAGAAACTTGTATCTCCTGACCAAAAGTGATGGTTTCCCCACGAGAAAATGTCAAAAACGTCATAATGTGAGCGCAGCATGAGTTTTCAGGTGATCATGTTGAATTTACCTCTGTTTTGAAATAAATGTATCTTCTGACCAAAAGTGATGTTTTCCCAACGAGGAAACGTCAAAAACGTCATAATGTGAGCGCAGCATCAGTTTTCAGGTGATCATGTTGCATTTACATCTGTTTTGAGAAACTTGTGTCCCCTGACCAAAAGTGATGGTTTCCCCACGAGAAAACGTCAAAAACGTCATAATGTGAGCGCAGCATGAGTTTTCAGGTGATCATGTTGAATTTACCTCTGTTTTGAGAAACTTGTATCTCCTGACCAAAAGTGATGGTTTCCCCACGAGAAAACGTCAGAAACGTCATAATGTGACCGCAGCATGAGTTTTCAGGTGATCATGTTGCATTCACCTGTGTTTTGAAATAAATGTATCTCCTGACCAAAAGTGATGGTTTCCCCACGAGAAAACGTCAAAAACGTCATAATGTGAGCGCAGCATGAGTTTTCAGGTGATCATGTTGAATTTACCTCTGTTTTGAGAAACTTGTATCTCCTGACCAAAAGTGATGGTTTCCCCACGAGAAAACGTCAGAAACGTCATAATGTGACCGCAGCATGAGTTTTCAGGTGATCATGTTGCATTTACATCTGTTTTGAGAAACTTGTGTCTCCTGACCAAAAGTGATGGTTTCCCCACGAGAAAACGTCAGAAACGTCATAATTTGACCGCAGCACGAGTTTTCAGGTGATCATGTTGCATTTACCTCTGTTTTGAAATAAATGTATCTTCTGACCAGAAGTGATGGTTTTCCCACGAGAAAACGTCAAAAACGTCATAATGTGACCGCAGCATGAGTTTTCAGATGATCATGTTGCATTTACATCTGTTTTGAGAAACTTGTATCTCCTGACCAAAAGTGATGGTTTCCCCACGAGAAAACGTCAAAAACGTCATAATGTGAGCGCAGCATGAGTTTTCAGATGATCATGTTGCATTTACATCTGTTTTGAGAAACTTGTATCTCCTGACCAAAAGTGATGGTTTCCCCACGAGAAAACGTCAGAAACGTCATAATGTGAGCGCAGCATGAGTTTTCAGGTGATCATGTTGAATTTACCTCTGTTTTGAAATAAATGTATCTTCTGACCAAAAGTGATGTTTTCCCAACGAGGAAACGTCAAAAACGTCATAATGTGACCGCAGCATCAGTTTTCAGGTGATCATGTTGCATTTACATCTGTTTTGAGAAACTTGTGTCTCCTGACCAAAAGTGATGGTTTCCCCACGAGAAAACGTCAGAAACGTCATAATTTGACCGCAGCACGAGTTTTCAGGTGATCATGTTGCATTTACCTCTGTTTTGAAATAAATGTATCTTCTGACCAAAAGTGATGTTTTCCCAACGAGAAAACGTCAAAAACGTCATAATGTGACCGCAGCATCAGTTTTCAGGTGATCATGTTGCATTTACATCTGTTTTGAGAAACTTGTGTCTCCTGACCAAAAGTGATGGTTTCCCCACGAGAAAACGTCAAAAACGTCATAATGTGAGCGCAGCATGAGTTTTCAGGTGATCATGTTGAATTTACCTCTGTTTTGAGAAACTTGTATCTCCTGACCAAAAGTGATGGTTTCCCCACGAGAAAACGTCAAAAACGTCATAATGTGAGCGCAGCATGAGTTTTCAGGTGATCATGTTGCATTTACATCTGTTTTGAGAAACTTGTGTCTCCTGACCAAAAGTGATGGTTTCCCCACGAGAAAACGTCAAAAACGTCATAATGTGAGCGCAGCATGAGTTTTCAGGTGATCATGTTGAATTTACCTCTGTTTTGAGAAACTTGTATCTCCTGACCAAAAGTGATGGTTTCCCCACGAGAAAACGTCAAAAACGTCATAATGTGAGCGCAGCATGAGTTTTCAGGTGATCATGTTGAATTTACCTCTGTTTTGAGAAACTTGTGTCTCCTGACCAAAAGTGATGGTTTCCCCACGAGAAAACGTCAGAAACGTCATAATGTGACCGCAGCATGAGTTTTCAGGTGATCATGTTGCATTTACCTCTGTTTTGAGAAACTTGTATCTCCTGACCAAAAGTGATGGTTTCCCCACGAGAAAACGTCAAAAACGTCATAATGTGAGCGCAGCATGAGTTTTCAGGTGATCATGTTGCATTTACATCTGTTTTGAGAAACTTGTATCTCCTGACCAAAAGTGATGGTTTCCCCACGAGAAAACGTCAGAAACGTCATAATGTGACCGCAGCATGAGTTTTCAGGTGATCATGTTGCATTTACATCTGTTTTGAGAAACTTGTGTCTGCTGACCAAAAGCGATGGTTTCCCCACGAGAAAACGTCAGAAACGTCATAATTTGACCGCAGCACGAGTTTTCAGGTGATCATGTTGCATTTACCTCTGTTTTGAAATAAATGTATCTTCTGACCAGAAGTGATGGTTTCCCCACGAGAAAACGTCAAAAACGTCATAATGTGAGCGCAGCATGAGTTTTCAGATGATCATGTTGCATTTACATCTGTTTTGAGAAACTTGTATCTCCTGACCAAAAGTGATGGTTTCCCCACGAGAAAACGTCAGAAACGTCATAATGTGACTGTACTGACCATTGTATAGGTTAAGATTTGATGGTCAAGTCTGGTAAAAACATAAAGATGTCCAATATAGTAATAAATAAATAAATAAATATTGAGTTTGGGGCGCGGTAGCGGAGCAGCGCACCTGTGTAAATGGGAGCGTGGTTTTCCTACTGGGTGGAGTTGGCATTGCACCTTCAGGCGCTTTGACGGCACTAACTCAAAACACCGCGGTTTTGATGACGGACAACGGTAGCGAAGCATCGTAGTTCCAGCTGCTGAGCTAGAAAGCGTTCCAGCCTTGGAGACCATTTGTCTGTAAGTCTGTTCTATACAGAAGTTGTAGCTGTAGTGTAGATTCTGTAGCGTTAGTTTAGTTATTCTTTGCGTTGTTAGTCCGTGGTAATTACCGAGTGATGCTAGCTAACATATTAGCATGTGGAGCTGTGTCGTGAGTTATATATAGATCGTCTTGGTGTGTTTGGTGTACGTGAGTTTTTTATGCTGTTCTATTTTCTGTATTGTTTCAGTTTTACAAAAAAAAAAATTACTCAATGGATGAAAGGAAGAAACAACACAGTTGAGCCTTATTGTGGTTCTTTCCAACTCCATACTGTTAGCTGACTGCCTAGCCTCGCCCGAGAGAGAGCGAACGCGTCGTGAGGGCAGTACAGTGACCGCAGCATGAGTTTTAAGATGATCATGTTGCATTCACCTGTTTTGATAAAAACGTGTCTCCTGACCAAAAGTGATGGTTTTCCCACGAGAAGACGTCATAACCGTCATAATGTGACCGCAGCATAAGTTTTAAGATGAGCATGTTGCATTCAGCTCTGTTTTGAAATAAATGTGTCTCCTGACCAAAAGTGATGTTTCCTCCACGAGCAAACGTCCAAAACGTCATAATGTGACTGTACTGACCATTGTATAGGTTAAGATTTGATGGTCAAGTCTGGTAAAAACATAAAGATGTCCAATATAGTAATAAATAAATAAATAAATATTGAGTTTGGGGCGCGGTAGCGGAGCAGCGCACCTGTGTAAATGGGAGCGTGGTTTTCCTACTGGGTGGAGTTGGCATTGCACCTTCAGGCGCTTTGACGGCACTAACTCAAAACACCGCGGTTTTGATGACGGACAACGGTAGCGAAGCATCGTAGTTCCAGCTGCTGAGCTAGAAAGCGTTCCAGCCTTGGAGACCATTTGTCTGTAAGTCTGTTCTATACAGAAGTTGTAGCTGTAGTGTAGATTCTGTAGCGTTAGTTTAGTTATTCTTTGCGTTGTTAGTCCGTGGTAATTACCGAGTGATGCTAGCTAACATATTAGCATGTGGAGCTGTGTCGTGAGTTATATATAGATCGTCTTGGTGTGTTTGGTGTACGTGAGTTTTTTATGCTGTTCTATTTTCTGTATTGTTTCAGTTTTACAAAAAAAAAATTACTCAATGGATGAAAGGAAGAAACAACACAGTTGAGCCTTATTGTGGTTCTTTCCAACTCCATACTGTTAGCTGACTGCCTAGCCTCGCCCGAGAGAGAGCGAACGCGTCGTGAGGGCAGTACAGTGACCGCAGCATGAGTTTTAAGATGATCATGTTGCATTCACCTGTTTTGATAAAAACGTGTCTCCTGACCAAAAGTGATGGTTTTCCCACGAGAAGACGTCATAACCGTCATAATGTGACCGCAGCATAAGTTTTAAGATGAGCATGTTGCATTCAGCTCTGTTTTGAAATAAATGTGTCTCCTGACCAAAAGTGATGTTTCCTCCACGAGCAAACGTCCAAAACGTCATAATGTGACTGTACTGACCATTGTATAGGTTAAGATTTGATGGTCAAGTCTGGTAAAAACATAAAGATGTCCAATATAGTAATAAATAAATAAATAAATATTGAGTTTGGGGCGCGGTAGCGGAGCAGCGCACCTGTGTAAATGGGAGCGTGGTTTTCCTACTGGGTGGAGTTGGCATTGCACCTTCAGGCGCTTTGACGGCACTAACTCAAAACACCGCGGTTTTGATGACGGACAACGGTAGCGAAGCATCGTAGTTCCAGCTGCTGAGCTAGAAAGCGTTCCAGCCTTGGAGACCATTTGTCTGTAAGTCTGTTCTATACAGAAGTTGTAGCTGTAGTGTAGATTCTGTAGCGTTAGTTTAGTTATTCTTTGCGTTGTTAGTCCGTGGTAATTACCGAGTGATGCTAGCTAACATATTAGCATGTGGAGCTGTGTCGTGAGTTATATATAGATCGTCTTGGTGTGTTTGGTGTACGTGAGTTTTTTATGCTGTTCTATTTTCTGTATTGTTTCAGTTTTACAAAAAAAAATATTACTCAATGGATGAAAGGAAGAAACAACACAGTTGAGCCTTATTGTGGTTCTTTCTAACTCCATACTGTTAGCTGACTGCCTAGCCTCGCCCGAGAGAGAGCGAACGCGTCGTGAGGGCAGTACAGTGACCGCAGCATGAGTTTTAAGATGATCATGTTGCATTCACCTGTTTTGATAAAAACGTGTCTCCTGACCAAAAGTGATGGTTTTCCCACGAGAAGACGTCATAACCGTCATAATGTGACCGCAGCATAAGTTTTAAGATGAGCATGTTGCATTCAGCTCTGTTTTGAAATAAATGTGTCTCCTGACCAAAAGTGATGTTTCCTCCACGAGCAAACGTCCAAAACGTCATAATGTGACTGTACTGACCATTGTATAGGTTAAGATTTGATGGTCAAGTCTGGTAAAAACATAAAGATGTCCAATATAGTAATAAATAAATAAATAAATATTGAGTTTGGGGCGCGGTAGCGGAGCAGCGCACCTGTGTAAATGGGAGCGTGGTTTTCCTACTGGGTGGAGTTGGCATTGCACCTTCAGGCGCTTTGACGGCACTAACTCAAAACACCGCGGTTTTGATGACGGACAACGGTAGCGAAGCATCGTAGTTCCAGCTGCTGAGCTAGAAAGCGTTCCAGCCTTGGAGACCATTTGTCTGTAAGTCTGTTCTATACAGAAGTTGTAGCTGTAGTGTAGATTCTGTAGCGTTAGTTTAGTTATTCTTTGCGTTGTTAGTCCGTGGTAATTACCGAGTGATGCTAGCTAACATATTAGCATGTGGAGCTGTGTCGTGAGTTATATATAGATCGTCTTGGTGTGTTTGGTGTACGTGAGTTTTTTATGCTGTTCTATTTTCTGTATTGTTTCAGTTTTACAAAAAAAAATATTACTCAATGGATGAAAGGAAGAAACAACACAGTTGAGCCTTATTGTGGTTCTTTCCAACTCCATACTGTTAGCTGACTGCCTAGCCTCGCCCGAGAGAGAGCGAACGCGTCGTGAGGGCAGTACAGTGACCGCAGCATGAGTTTTAAGATGATCATGTTGCATTCACCTGTTTTGATAAAAACGTGTCTCCTGACCAAAAGTGATGGTTTTCCCACGAGAAGACGTCATAACCGTCATAATGTGACCGCAGCATAAGTTTTAAGATGAGCATGTTGCATTCAGCTCTGTTTTGAAATAAATGTGTCTCCTGACCAAAAGTGATGTTTCCTCCACGAGCAAACGTCCAAAACGTCATAATGTGACTGTACTGACCATTGTATAGGTTAAGATTTGATGGTCAAGTCTGGTAAAAACATAAAGATGTCCAATATAGTAAAAAATAAATAAATAAATATTGAGTTTGGGGCGCGGTAGCGGAGCAGCGCACCTGTGTAAATGGGAGCGTGGTTTTCCTACTGGGTGGAGTTGGCATTGCACCTTCAGGCGCTTTGACGGCACTAACTCAAAACACCGCGGTTTTGATGACGGACAACGGTAGCGAAGCATCGTAGTTCCAGCTGCTGAGCTAGAAAGCGTTCCAGCCTTGGGAGACCATTTGTCTGTAAGTCTGTTCTATACAGAAGTTGTAGCTGTAGTGTAGATTCTGTAGCGTTAGTTTAGTTATTCTTTGCGTTGTTAGTCCGTGGTAATTACCGAGTGATGCTAGCTAACATATTAGCATGTGGAGCTGTGTCGTGAGTTATATATAGATCGTCTTGGTGTGTTTGGTGTACGTGAGTTTTTTATGCTGTTCTATTTTCTGTATTGTTTCAGTTTTACAAAAAAAAATATTACTCAATGGATGAAAGGAAGAAACAACACAGTTGAGCCTTATTGTGGTTCTTTCCAACTCCATACTGTTAGCTGACTGCCTAGCCTCGCCCGAGAGAGAGCGAACGCGTCGTGAGGGCAGTACAGTGACCGCAGCATGAGTTTTAAGATGATCATGTTGCATTCACCTGTTTTGATAAAAACGTGTCTCCTGACCAAAAGTGATGGTTTTCCCACGAGAAGACGTCATAACCGTCATAATGTGACCGCAGCATAAGTTTTAAGATGAGCATGTTGCATTCAGCTCTGTTTTGAAATAAATGTGTCTCCTGACCAAAAGTGATGTTTCCTCCACGAGCAAACGTCCAAAACGTCATAATGTGACTGTACTGACCATTGTATAGGTTAAGATTTGATGGTCAAGTCTGGTAAAAACATAAAGATGTCCAATATAGTAATAAATAAATAAATAAATATTGAGTTTGGGGCGCGGTAGCGGAGCAGCGCACCTGTGTAAATGGGAGCGTGGTTTTCCTACTGGGTGGAGTTGGCATTGCACCTTCAGGCGCTTTGACGGCACTAACTCAAAACACCGCGGTTTTGATGACGGACAACGGTAGCGAAGCATCGTAGTTCCAGCTGCTGAGCTAGAAAGCGTTCCAGCCTTGGAGACCATTTGTCTGTAAGTCTGTTCTATACAGAAGTTGTAGCTGTAGTGTAGATTCTGTAGCGTTAGTTTAGTTATTCTTTGCGTTGTTAGTCCGTGGTAATTACCGAGTGATGCTAGCTAACATATTAGCATGTGGAGCTGTGTCGTGAGTTATATATAGATCGTCTTGGTGTGTTTGGTGTACGTGAGTTTTTTATGCTGTTCTATTTTCTGTATTGTTTCAGTTTTACAAAAAAAAATATTACTCAATGGATGAAAGGAAGAAACAACACAGTTGAGCCTTATTGTGGTTCTTTCCAACTCCATACTGTTAGCTGACTGCCTAGCCTCGCCCGAGAGAGAGCGAACGCGTCGTGAGGGCAGTACAGTGACCGCAGCATGAGTTTTAAGATGATCATGTTGCATTCACCTGTTTTGATAAAAACGTGTCTCCTGACCAAAAGTGATGGTTTTCCCACGAGAAGACGTCATAACCGTCATAATGTGACCGCAGCATAAGTTTTAAGATGAGCATGTTGCATTCAGCTCTGTTTTGAAATAAATGTGTCTCCTGACCAAAAGTGATGTTTCCTCCACGAGCAAACGTCCAAAACGTCATAATGTGACTGTACTGACCATTGTATAGGTTAAGATTTGATGGTCAAGTCTGGTAAAAACATAAAGATGTCCAATATAGTAATAAATAAATAAATAAATATTGAGTTTGGGGCGCGGTAGCGGAGCAGCGCACCTGTGTAAATGGGAGCGTGGTTTTCCTGCTGGGTGGAGTTGGCATTGCACCTTCAGGCGCTTTGACGGCACTAACTCAAAACACCGCGGTTTTGATGACGGACAACGGTAGCGAAGCATCGTAGTTCCAGCTGCTGAGCTAGAAAGCGTTCCAGCCTTGGAGACCATTTGTCTGTAAGTCTGTTCTATACAGAAGTTGTAGCTGTAGTGTAGATTCTGTAGCGTTAGTTTAGTTATTCTTTGCGTTGTTAGTCCGTGGTAATTACCGAGTGATGCTAGCTAACATATTAGCATGTGGAGCTGTGTCGTGAGTTATATATAGATCGTCTTGGTGTGTTTGGTGTACGTGAGTTTTTTATGCTGTTCTATTTTCTGTATTGTTTCAGTTTTACAAAAAAAAATATTACTCAATGGATGAAAGGAAGAAACAACACAGTTGAGCCTTATTGTGGTTCTTTCCAACTCCATACTGTTAGCTGACTGCCTAGCCTCGCCCGAGAGAGAGCGAACGCGTCGTGAGGGCAGTACAGTGACCGCAGCATGAGTTTTAAGATGATCATGTTGCATTCACCTGTTTTGATAAAAACGTGTCTCCTGACCAAAAGTGATGGTTTTCCCACGAGAAGACGTCATAACCGTCATAATGTGACCGCAGCATAAGTTTTAAGATGAGCATGTTGCATTCAGCTCTGTTTTGAAATAAATGTGTCTCCTGACCAAAAGTGATGTTTCCTCCACGAGCAAACGTCCAAAACGTCATAATGTGACTGTACTGACCATTGTATAGGTTAAGATTTGATGGTCAAGTCTGGTAAAAACATAAAGATGTCCAATATAGTAAAAAATAAATAAATAAATATTGAGTTTGGGGCGCGGTAGCGGAGCAGCGCACCTGTGTAAATGGGAGCGTGGTTTTCCTACTGGGTGGAGTTGGCATTGCACCTTCAGGCGCTTTGACGGCACTAACTCAAAACACCGCGGTTTTGATGACGGACAACGGTAGCGAAGCATCGTAGTTCCAGCTGCTGAGCTAGAAAGCGTTCCAGCCTTGGGAGACCATTTGTCTGTAAGTCTGTTCTATACAGAAGTTGTAGCTGTAGTGTAGATTCTGTAGCGTTAGTTTAGTTATTCTTTGCGTTGTTAGTCCGTGGTAATTACCGAGTGATGCTAGCTAACATATTAGCATGTGGAGCTGTGTCGTGAGTTATATATAGATCGTCTTGGTGTGTTTGGTGTACGTGAGTTTTTTATGCTGTTCTATTTTCTGTATTGTTTCAGTTTTACAAAAAAAAATATTACTCAATGGATGAAAGGAAGAAACAACACAGTTGAGCCTTATTGTGGTTCTTTCCAACTCCATACTGTTAGCTGACTGCCTAGCCTCGCCCGAGAGAGAGCGAACGCGTCGTGAGGGCAGTACAGTGACCGCAGCATGAGTTTTAAGATGATCATGTTGCATTCACCTGTTTTGATAAAAACGTGTCTCCTGACCAAAAGTGATGGTTTTCCCACGAGAAGACGTCATAACCGTCATAATGTGACCGCAGCATAAGTTTTAAGATGAGCATGTTGCATTCAGCTCTGTTTTGAAATAAATGTGTCTCCTGACCAAAAGTGATGTTTCCTCCACGAGCAAACGTCCAAAACGTCATAATGTGACTGTACTGACCATTGTATAGGTTAAGATTTGATGGTCAAGTCTGGTAAAAACATAAAGATGTCCAATATAGTAATAAATAAATAAATAAATATTGAGTTTGGGGCGCGGTAGCGGAGCAGCGCACCTGTGTAAATGGGAGCGTGGTTTTCCTACTGGGTGGAGTTGGCATTGCACCTTCAGGCGCTTTGACGGCACTAACTCAAAACACCGCGGTTTTGATGACGGACAACGGTAGCGAAGCATCGTAGTTCCAGCTGCTGAGCTAGAAAGCGTTCCAGCCTTGGAGACCATTTGTCTGTAAGTCTGTTCTATACAGAAGTTGTAGCTGTAGTGTAGATTCTGTAGCGTTAGTTTAGTTATTCTTTGCGTTGTTAGTCCGTGGTAATTACCGAGTGATGCTAGCTAACATATTAGCATGTGGAGCTGTGTCGTGAGTTATATATAGATCGTCTTGGTGTGTTTGGTGTACGTGAGTTTTTTATGCTGTTCTATTTTCTGTATTGTTTCAGTTTTACAAAAAAAAATATTACTCAATGGATGAAAGGAAGAAACAACACAGTTGAGCCTTATTGTGGTTCTTTCCAACTCCATACTGTTAGCTGACTGCCTAGCCTCGCCCGAGAGAGAGCGAACGCGTCGTGAGGGCAGTACAGTGACCGCAGCATGAGTTTTAAGATGATCATGTTGCATTCACCTGTTTTGATAAAAACGTGTCTCCTGACCAAAAGTGATGGTTTTCCCACGAGAAGACGTCATAACCGTCATAATGTGACCGCAGCATAAGTTTTAAGATGAGCATGTTGCATTCAGCTCTGTTTTGAAATAAATGTGTCTCCTGACCAAAAGTGATGTTTCCTCCACGAGCAAACGTCCAAAACGTCATAATGTGACTGTACTGACCATTGTATAGGTTAAGATTTGATGGTCAAGTCTGGTAAAAACATAAAGATGTCCAATATAGTAAAAAATAAATAAATAAATATTGAGTTTGGGGCGCGGTAGCGGAGCAGCGCACCTGTGTAAATGGGAGCGTGGTTTTCCTACTGGGTGGAGTTGGCATTGCACCTTCAGGCGCTTTGACGGCACTAACTCAAAACACCGCGGTTTTGATGACGGACAACGGTAGCGAAGCATCGTAGTTCCAGCTGCTGAGCTAGAAAGCGTTCCAGCCTTGGGAGACCATTTGTCTGTAAGTCTGTTCTATACAGAAGTTGTAGCTGTAGTGTAGATTCTGTAGCGTTAGTTTAGTTATTCTTTGCGTTGTTAGTCCGTGGTAATTACCGAGTGATGCTAGCTAACATATTAGCATGTGGAGCTGTGTCGTGAGTTATATATAGATCGTCTTGGTGTGTTTGGTGTACGTGAGTTTTTTATGCTGTTCTATTTTCTGTATTGTTTCAGTTTTACAAAAAAAAATATTACTCAATGGATGAAAGGAAGAAACAACACAGTTGAGCCTTATTGTGGTTCTTTCCAACTCCATACTGTTAGCTGACTGCCTAGCCTCGCCCGAGAGAGAGCGAACGCGTCGTGAGGGCAGTACAGTGACCGCAGCATGAGTTTTAAGATGATCATGTTGCATTCACCTGTTTTGATAAAAACGTGTCTCCTGACCAAAAGTGATGGTTTTCCCACGAGAAGACGTCATAACCGTCATAATGTGACTGCAGCATAAGTTTTAAGATGAGCATGTTGCATTCAGCTCTGTTTTGAAATAAATGTGTCTCCTGACCAAAAGTGATGTTTCCTCCACGAGCAAACGTCCAAAACGTCATAATGTGACTGTACTGACCATTGTATAGGTTAAGATTTGATGGTCAAGTCTGGTAAAAACATAAAGATGTCCAATATAGTAATAAATAAATAAATAAATATTGAGTTTGGGGCGCGGTAGCGGAGCAGCGCACCTGTGTAAATGGGAGCGTGGTTTTCCTACTGGGTGGAGTTGGCATTGCACCTTCAGGCGCTTTGACGGCACTAACTCAAAACACCGCGGTTTTGATGACGGACAACGGTAGCGAAGCATCGTAGTTCCAGCTGCTGAGCTAGAAAGCGTTCCAGCCTTGGAGACCATTTGTCTGTAAGTCTGTTCTATACAGAAGTTGTAGCTGTAGTGTAGATTCTGTAGCGTTAGTTTAGTTATTCTTTGCGTTGTTAGTCCGTGGTAATTACCGAGTGATGCTAGCTAACATATTAGCATGTGGAGCTGTGTCGTGAGTTATATATAGATCGTCTTGGTGTGTTTGGTGTACGTGAGTTTTTTATGCTGTTCTATTTTCTGTATTGTTTCAGTTTTACAAAAAAAAATATTACTCAATGGATGAAAGGAAGAAACAACACAGTTGAGCCTTATTGTGGTTCTTTCCAACTCCATACTGTTAGCTGACTGCCTAGCCTCGCCCGAGAGAGAGCGAACGCGTCGTGAGGGCAGTACAGTGACCGCAGCATGAGTTTTAAGATGATCATGTTGCATTCACCTGTTTTGATAAAAACGTGTCTCCTGACCAAAAGTGATGGTTTTCCCACGAGAAGACGTCATAACCGTCATAATGTGACCGCAGCATAAGTTTTAAGATGAGCATGTTGCATTCAGCTCTGTTTTGAAATAAATGTGTCTCCTGACCAAAAGTGATGTTTCCTCCACGAGCAAACGTCCAAAACGTCATAATGTGACTGTACTGACCATTGTATAGGTTAAGATTTGATGGTCAAGTCTGGTAAAAACATAAAGATGTCCAATATAGTAATAAATAAATAAATAAATATTGAGTTTGGGGCGCGGTAGCGGAGCAGCGCACCTGTGTAAATGGGAGCGTGGTTTTCCTACTGGGTGGAGTTGGCATTGCACCTTCAGGCGCTTTGACGGCACTAACTCAAAACACCGCGGTTTTGATGACGGACAACGGTAGCGAAGCATCGTAGTTCCAGCTGCTGAGCTAGAAAGCGTTCCAGCCTTGGAGACCATTTGTCTGTAAGTCTGTTCTATACAGAAGTTGTAGCTGTAGTGTAGATTCTGTAGCGTTAGTTTAGTTATTCTTTGCGTTGTTAGTCCGTGGTAATTACCGAGTGATGCTAGCTAACATATTAGCATGTGGAGCTGTGTCGTGAGTTATATATAGATCGTCTTGGTGTGTTTGGTGTACGTGAGTTTTTTATGCTGTTCTATTTTCTGTATTGTTTCAGTTTTACAAAAAAAAATATTACTCAATGGATGAAAGGAAGAAACAACACAGTTGAGCCTTATTGTGGTTCTTTCCAACTCCATACTGTTAGCTGACTGCCTAGCCTCGCCCGAGAGAGAGCGAACGCGTCGTGAGGGCAGTACAGTGACCGCAGCATGAGTTTTAAGATGATCATGTTGCATTCACCTGTTTTGATAAAAACGTGTCTCGTGACCAAAAGTGATGGTTTTCCCACGAGAAGACGTCATAACCGTCATAATGTGACCGCAGCATGAGTTTTCAGGTGATCATGTTGCATTTACCTCTGTTTTGAAATAAATGTATCTTCTCACCAGAAGTGATGGTTTCCCCACGAGAAAACGTCAAAAACGTCATAATGTGAGCGCAGCATGAGTTTTCAGATGATCATGTTGCATTTACATCTGTTTTGAGAAACTTGTATCTCCTGACCAAAAGTGATGGTTTCCCCACGAGAAAACGTCAAAAACGTCATAATGTGAGCGCGCATGAGTTTTCAGGTGATCATGTTGAATTTACCTCTGTTTTGAAATAAATGTATCTTCTGACCAAAAGTGATGTTTTCCCAACGAGGAAACGTCAAAAACGTCATAATGTGACCGCAGCATCAGTTTTCAGGTGATCATGTTGCATTTACATCTGTTTTGAGAAACTTGTGTCTCCTGACCAAAAGTGATGGTTTCCCCACGAGAAAACGTCAGAAACGTCATAATTTGACCGCAGCATGAGTTTTCAGGTGATCATGTTGCATTCACCTTTGTTTTGAAATAAATGTATCTCCTGACCAAAAGTGATGTTTTCCCAACGAGAAAACGTCAAAAACGTCATAATGTGAGCGCAGCATGAGTTTTCAGGTGATCATGTTGAATTTACCTCTGTTTTGAGAAACTTGTATCTCCTGACCAAAAGTGATGGTTTCCCCACGAGAAAACGTCAAAAACGTCATAATGTGAGCGCAGCATGAGTTTTCAGATGATCATGTTGCATTTACATCTGTTTTGAGAAACTTGTATCTCCTGACCAAAAGCGATGGTTTCCCCACGAGAAAACGTCAGAAACGTCATAATTTGACCGCAGCACGAGTTTTCAGGTGATCATGTTGCATTTACCTCTGTTTTGAAATAAATGTATCTTCTGACCAGAAGTGATGGTTTCCCCACGAGAAAAGGTCAAAAACGTCATAATGTGAGCGCAGCATGAGTTTTCAGATGATCATGTTGCATTTACATCTGTTTTGAGAAACTTGTATCTCCTGACCAAAAGTGATGGTTTCCCCACGAGAAAACGTCAAAAACGTCATAATGTGAGCGCAGCATGAGTTTTCAGGTGATCATGTTGAATTTACCTCTGTTTTGAAATAAATGTATCTTCTGACAAAAAGTGATGTTTTCCCAACGAGAAAACGTCAAAAACGTCATAATGTGAGCGCATCATGAGTTTTCAGGTGATCATGTTGAATTTACCTCTGTTTTGAGAAACTTGTATCTCCTGACCAAAAGTGATGGTTTCCCCACGAGAAAACGTCAGAAACGTCATAATGTGACCGCAGCATGAGTTTTCAGGTGATCATGTTGCATTTACATCTGTTTTGAGAAACTTGTGTCTCCTGACCAAAAGTGATGGTTTCCCCACGAGAAAACGTCAGAAACGTCATAATTTGACCGCAGCACGAGTTTTCAGGTGATCATGTTGCATTTACCTCTGTTTTGAAATAAATGTATCTTCTGACCAGAAGTGATGGTTTTCCCACGAGAAAACGTCAAAAACGTCATAATGTGACCGCAGCATGAGTTTTCAGATGATCATGTTGCATTTACATCTGTTTTGAGAAACTTGTATCTCCTGACCAAAAGTGATGGTTTCCCCACGAGAAAACGTCAAAAACGTCATAATGTGAGCGCAGCATGAGTTTTCAGATGATCATGTTGCATTTACATCTGTTTTGAGAAACTTGTATCTCCTGACCAAAAGTGATGGTTTCCCCACGAGAAAACGTCAGAAACGTCATAATGTGAGCGCAGCATGAGTTTTCAGGTGATCATGTTGAATTTACCTCTGTTTTGAAATAAATGTATCTTCTGACCAAAAGTGATGTTTTCCCAACGAGGAAACGTCAAAAACGTCATAATGTGACCGCAGCATCAGTTTTCAGGTGATCATGTTGCATTTACATCTGTTTTGAGAAACTTGTGTCTCCTGACCAAAAGTGATGGTTTCCCCACGAGAAAACGTCAGAAACGTCATAATTTGACCGCAGCACGAGTTTTCAGGTGATCATGTTGCATTTACCTCTGTTTTGAAATAAATGTATCTCCTGACCAAAAGTGATGTTTTCCCAACGAGAAAACGTCAAAAACGTCATAATGTGAGCGCAGCATGAGTTTTCAGGTGATCATGTTGAATTTACCTCTGTTTTGAGAAACTTGTATCTCCTGACCAAAAGTGATGGTTTCCCCACGAGAAAACGTCAAAAACGTCATAATGTGAGCGCAGCATGAGTTTTCAGGTGATCATGTTGCATTTACATCTGTTTTGAGAAACTTGTGTCTCCTGACCAAAAGTGATGGTTTCCCCACGAGAAAACGTCAAAAACGTCATAATGTGAGCGCAGCATGAGTTTTCAGGTGATCATGTTGAATTTACCTCTGTTTTGAGAAACTTGTATCTCCTGACCAAAAGTGATGGTTTCCCCACGAGAAAACGTCAAAAACGTCATAATGTGAGCGCAGCATGAGTTTTCAGGTGATCATGTTGCATTTACCTCTGTTTTGAAATAAATGTAGCTTCTGACCAGAAGTGATGGTTTTCCCACGAGAAAACGTCAAAAACGTCATAATGTGACCGCAGCATGAGTTTTCAGATGATCATGTTGCATTTACATCTGTTTTGAGAAACTTGTATCTCCTGACCAAAAGTGATGGTTTCCCCACGAGAAAACGTCAAAAACGTCATAATGTGAGCGCAGCATGAGTTTTCAGGTGATCATGTTGAATTTACCTCTGTTTTGAAATAAATGTATCTTCTGACCAAAAGTGATGGTTTCCCAACGACAAAACGTCAGAAACGTCATAATGTGAGCGCAGCATGAGTTTTCAGGTGATCATGTTTCATTCACATCTGTTTTGAAATAAATGTGTCTCCTGACCAAAAGTGATGGTTTCCCCACGAGAAAACGTCAAAAACGTCATAATGTGACCGCAGCATGAGTTTTCAGATGATCATGTTGCATTTACATCTGTTTTGAGAAACTTGTATCTCCTGACCAAAAGTGATGGTTTCCCCACGAGAAAACGTCAAAAACGTCATAATGTGAGCGCAGCATGAGTTTTCAGGTGATCATGTTGAATTTACCTCTGTTTTGAAATAAATGTATCTTCTGACCAAAAGTGATGGTTTCCCAACGACAAAACGTCAGAAACGTCATAATGTGAGCGCAGCATGAGTTTTCAGGTGATCATGTTTCATTCACATCTGTTTTGAAATAAATGTGTCTCCTGACCAAAAGTGATGGTTTCCCCACGAGAAAACGTCAAAAACGTCATAATGTGAGCGCAGCATGAGTTTTCAGATGATCATGTTGCATTTACATCTGTTTTGAGAAACTTGTATCTTCTGACCAGAAGTGATGGTTTCCCCACGAGAAAACGTCAAAAACGTCATAATGTGAGCGCAGCATGAGTTTTCAGATGATCATGTTGCATTTACATCTGTTTTGAGAAACTTGTATCTCCTGACCAAAAGTGATGGTTTCCCCACGAGAAAACGTCAGAAACGTCATAATGTGACCGCAGCATGAGTTTTCAGGTGATCATGTTGCATTTACATCTGTTTTGAGAAACTTGTGTCTGCTGACCAAAAGCGATGGTTTCCCCACGAGAAAACGTCAGAAACGTCATAATTTGACCGCAGCACGAGTTTTCAGGTGATCATGTTGCATTTACCTCTGTTTTGAAATAAATGTATCTTCTGACCAGAAGTGATGGTTTCCCCACGAGAAAACGTCAAAAACGTCATAATGTGAGCGCAGCATGAGTTTTCAGATGATCATGTTGCATTTACATCTGTTTTGAGAAACTTGTATCTCCTGACCAAAAGTGATGGTTTCCCCACGAGAAAACGTCAGAAACGTCATAATGTGAGCGCAGCATGAGTTTTCAGGTGATCATGTTGCATTTACATCTGTTTTGAGAAACTTGTGTCTCCTGACCAAAAGTGATGGTTTCCCCACGAGAAAACGTCAGAAACGTCATAATTTGACCGCAGCACGAGTTTTCAGGTGATCATGTTGCATTTACCTCTGTTTTGAAATAAATGTATCTTCTGACCAAAAGTGATGTTTTCCCAACGAGAAAACGTCAAAAACGTCATAATGTGACCGCAGCATCAGTTTTCAGGTGATCATGTTGCATTTACATCTGTTTTGAGAAACTTGTGTCTCCTGACCAAAAGTGATGGTTTCCCCACGAGAAAACGTCAAAAACGTCATAATGTGAGCGCAGCATGAGTTTTCAGGTGATCATGTTGAATTTACCTCTGTTTTGAGAAACTTGTATCTTCTGACCAAAAGTGATGTTTTCCCAACGAGAAAACGTCAAAAACGTCATAATGTGACCGCAGCATCAGTTTTCAGGTGATCATGTTGCATTTACATCTGTTTTGAGAAACTTGTGTCTCCTGACCAAAAGTGATGGTTTCCCCACGAGAAAACGTCAAAAACGTCATAATGTGAGCGCAGCATGAGTTTTCAGGTGATCATGTTGAATTTACCTCTGTTTTGAAATAAATGTATCTTCTGACCAAAAGTGATGGTTTCCCCACGAGAAAACGTCAAAAACGTCATAATGTGAGCGCAGCATGAGTTTTCAGATGATCATGTTGCATTTACATCTGTTTTGAGAAACTTGTATCTCCTGACCAAAAGTGATGGTTTCCCCACGAGAAAACATCAAAAACGTCATAATGTGAGCGCAGCATGAGTTTTCAGATGATCATGTTGCATTTACATCTGTTTTGAGAAACTTGTATCTCCTGACCAAAAGTGATGGTTTCCCCACGAGAAAATGTCAAAAACGTCATAATGTGAGCGCAGCATGAGTTTTCAGGTGATCATGTTGAATTTACCTCTGTTTTGAAATAAATGTATCTTCTGACCAAAAGTGATGTTTTCCCAACGAGGAAACGTCAAAAACGTCATAATGTGACCGCAGCATCAGTTTTCAGGTGATCATGTTGCATTTACATCTGTTTTGAGAAACTTGTGTCTCCTGACCAAAAGTGATGGTTTCCCCACGAGAAAACGTCAAAAACGTCATAATGTGAGCGCAGCATGAGTTTTCAGGTGATCATGTTGAATTTACCTCTGTTTTGAGAAACTTGTATCTCCTGACCAAAAGTGATGGTTTCCCCACGAGAAAACGTCAGAAACGTCATAATGTGACCGCAGCATGAGTTTTCAGGTGATCATGTTGCATTCACCTGTGTTTTGAAATAAATGTATCTCCTGACCAAAAGTGATGGTTTCCCCACGAGAAAACGTCAAAAACGTCATAATGTGAGCGCAGCATGAGTTTTCAGGTGATCATGTTGAATTTACCTCTGTTTTGAGAAACTTGTATCTCCTGACCAAAAGTGATGGTTTCCCCACGAGAAAACGTCAGAAACGTCATAATGTGACCGCAGCATGAGTTTTCAGGTGATCATGTTGCATTTACATCTGTTTTGAGAAACTTGTGTCTCCTGACCAAAAGTGATGGTTTCCCCACGAGAAAACGTCAGAAACGTCATAATTTGACCGCAGCACGAGTTTTCAGGTGATCATGTTGCATTTACCTCTGTTTTGAAATAAATGTATCTTCTGACCAGAAGTGATGGTTTTCCCACGAGAAAACGTCAAAAACGTCATAATGTGACCGCAGCATGAGTTTTCAGATGATCATGTTGCATTTACATCTGTTTTGAGAAACTTGTATCTCCTGACCAAAAGTGATGGTTTCCCCACGAGAAAACGTCAAAAACGTCATAATGTGAGCGCAGCATGAGTTTTCAGATGATCATGTTGCATTTACATCTGTTTTGAGAAACTTGTATCTCCTGACCAAAAGTGATGGTTTCCCCACGAGAAAACGTCAGAAACGTCATAATGTGAGCGCAGCATGAGTTTTCAGGTGATCATGTTGAATTTACCTCTGTTTTGAAATAAATGTATCTTCTGACCAAAAGTGATGTTTTCCCAACGAGGAAACGTCAAAAACGTCATAATGTGACCGCAGCATCAGTTTTCAGGTGATCATGTTGCATTTACATCTGTTTTGAGAAACTTGTGTCTCCTGACCAAAAGTGATGGTTTCCCCACGAGAAAACGTCAGAAACGTCATAATTTGACCGCAGCACGAGTTTTCAGGTGATCATGTTGCATTTACCTCTGTTTTGAAATAAATGTATCTTCTGACCAAAAGTGATGTTTTCCCAACGAGAAAACGTCAAAAACGTCATAATGTGACCGCAGCATCAGTTTTCAGGTGATCATGTTGCATTTACATCTGTTTTGAGAAACTTGTGTCTCCTGACCAAAAGTGATGGTTTCCCCACGAGAAAACGTCAAAAACGTCATAATGTGAGCGCAGCATGAGTTTTCAGGTGATCATGTTGAATTTACCTCTGTTTTGAGAAACTTGTATCTCCTGACCAAAAGTGATGGTTTCCCCACGAGAAAACGTCAAAAACGTCATAATGTGAGCGCAGCATGAGTTTTCAGGTGATCATGTTGCATTTACATCTGTTTTGAGAAACTTGTGTCTCCTGACCAAAAGTGATGGTTTCCCCACGAGAAAACGTCAAAAACGTCATAATGTGAGCGCAGCATGAGTTTTCAGGTGATCATGTTGAATTTACCTCTGTTTTGAGAAACTTGTATCTCCTGACCAAAAGTGATGGTTTCCCCACGAGAAAACGTCAAAAACGTCATAATGTGAGCGCAGCATGAGTTTTCAGGTGATCATGTTGAATTTACCTCTGTTTTGAGAAACTTGTGTCTCCTGACCAAAAGTGATGGTTTCCCCACGAGAAAACGTCAAAAACGTCATAATGTGAGCGCAGCATGAGTTTTCAGGTGATCATGTTGAATTTACCTCTGTTTTGAGAAACTTGTATCTCCTGACCAAAAGTGATGGTTTCCCCACGAGAAAACGTCAGAAACGTCATAATGTGACCGCAGCATGAGTTTTCAGGTGATCATGTTGCATTTACCTCTGTTTTGAAATAAATGTAGCTTCTGACCAGAAGTGATGGTTTTCCCACGAGAAAACGTCAAAAACGTCATAATGTGACCGCAGCATGAGTTTTCAGATGATCATGTTGCATTTACATCTGTTTTGAGAAACTTGTATCTCCTGACCAAAAGTGATGGTTTCCCCACGAGAAAACGTCAAAAACGTCATAATGTGAGCGCAGCATGAGTTTTCAGGTGATCATGTTGAATTTACCTCTGTTTTGAAATAAATGTATCTTCTGACCAAAAGTGATGGTTTCCCAACGACAAAACGTCAGAAACGTCATAATGTGAGCGCAGCATGAGTTTTCAGGTGATCATGTTTCATTCACATCTGTTTTGAAATAAATGTGTCTCCTGACCAAAAGTGATGGTTTCCCCACGAGAAAACGTCAAAAACGTCATAATGTGACCGCAGCATGAGTTTTCAGATGATCATGTTGCATTTACATCTGTTTTGAGAAACTTGTATCTCCTGACCAAAAGTGATGGTTTCCCCACGAGAAAACGTCAAAAACGTCATAATGTGAGCGCAGCATGAGTTTTCAGGTGATCATGTTGAATTTACCTCTGTTTTGAAATAAATGTATCTTCTGACCAAAAGTGATGGTTTCCCAACGACAAAACGTCAGAAACGTCATAATGTGAGCGCAGCATGAGTTTTCAGGTGATCATGTTTCATTCACATCTGTTTTGAAATAAATGTGTCTCCTGACCAAAAGTGATGGTTTCCCCACGAGAAAACGTCAAAAACGTCATAATGTGAGCGCAGCATGAGTTTTCAGATGATCATGTTGCATTTACATCTGTTTTGAGAAACTTGTATCTCCTGACCAAAAGTGATGGTTTCCCCACGAGAAAACGTCAGAAACGTCATAATGTGACCGCAGCATGAGTTTTCAGGTGATCATGTTGCATTTACATCTGTTTTGAGAAACTTGTGTCTGCTGACCAAAAGCGATGGTTTCCCCACGAGAAAACGTCAGAAACGTCATAATTTGACCGCAGCACGAGTTTTCAGGTGATCATGTTGCATTTACCTCTGTTTTGAAATAAATGTATCTTCTGACCAGAAGTGATGGTTTCCCCACGAGAAAACGTCAAAAACGTCATAATGTGAGCGCAGCATGAGTTTTCAGATGATCATGTTGCATTTACATCTGTTTTGAGAAACTTGTATCTCCTGACCAAAAGTGATGGTTTCCCCACGAGAAAACGTCAGAAACGTCATAATGTGACCGCAGCATGAGTTTTCAGGTGATCATGTTGCATTTACATCTGTTTTGAGAAACTTGTGTCTGCTGACCAAAAGCGATGGTTTCCCCACGAGAAAACGTCAGAAACGTCATAATTTGACCGCAGCACGAGTTTTCAGGTGATCATGTTGCATTTACCTCTGTTTTGAAATAAATGTATCTTCTGACCAAAAGTGATGTTTTCCCAACGAGAAAACGTCAAAAACGTCATAATGTGACCGCAGCATCAGTTTTCAGGTGATCATGTTGCATTTACATCTGTTTTGAGAAACTTGTGTCTCCTGACCAAAAGTGATGGTTTCCCCACGAGAAAACGTCAAAAACGTCATAATGTGAGCGCAGCATGAGTTTTCAGGTGATCATGTTGAATTTACCTCTGTTTTGAAATAAATGTATCTCCTGACCAAAAGTGATGGTTTCCCCACGAGAAAACGTCAGAAACGTCATAATGTGACCGCAGCATGAGTTTTCAGGTGATCATGTTGCATTCACCTGTGTTTTGAAATAAATGTATCTCCTGACCAAAAGTGATGGTTTCCCCACGAGAAAACGTCAAAAACGTCATAATGTGAGCGCAGCATGAGTTTTCAGATGATCATGTTGCATTTACATCTGTTTTGAGAAACTTGTATCTCCTGACCAAAAGTGATGGTTTCCCCACGAGAAAACGTCAAAAACGTCATAATGTGAGCGCAGCATGAGTTTTCAGATGATCATGTTGCATTTACATCTGTTTTGAGAAACTTGTATCTCCTGACCAAAAGTGATGGTTTCCCCACGAGAAAACGTCAAAAACGTCATAATGTGAGCGCAGCATGAGTTTTCAGGTGATCATGTTGAATTTACCTCTGTTTTGAAATAAATGTATCTTCTGACCAAAAGTGATGGTTTCCCAACGACAAAACGTCAAAAACGTCATAATGTGACCGCAGCATGAGTTTTCAGGTGATCATGTTTCATTCACATCTGTTTTGAAATAAATGTTTCTCCTGACCAAAAGTGATGGTTTCCCCACGAGAAAACGTCAAAAACGGCATAATGTGAGCGCAGCATGAGTTTTAAGGTGATCATGTTGCATTTACATCTGTTTTGAGAAACTTGTGTCTCCTGACCAAAAGTGATGGTTTCCCCACGAGAAAACGTCAGAAACGTCATAATTTGACCGCAGCACGAGTTTTCAGGTGATCATGTTGCATTTACCTCTGTTTTGAAATAAATGTATCTTCTGACCAAAAGTGATGGTTTCCCCACGAGAAAACGTCAAAAACGTCATAATGTGAGCGCAGCATGAGTTTTCAGGTGATCATGTTGAATTTACCTCTGTTTTGAGAAACTTGTATCTCCTGACCAAAAGTGATGGTTTCCCCACGAGAAAACGTCAGAAACGTCATAATGTGACCGCAGCATGAGTTTTCAGGTGATCATGTTGCATTTACATCTGTTTTGAGAGACTTGTGTCTCCTGACCAAAAGTGATGGTTTCCCCACGAGAAAACGTCAGAAACGTCATAATGTGACCGCAGCATGAGTTTTCAGGTGATCATGTTGCATTCACCTGTGTTTTGAAATAAATGTATCTCCTGACCAAAAGTGATGGTTTCCCCACGAGAAGACGTCAAAAACGTCATAATGTGATCGCAGCATGAGTTTTCAGGTGATCATGTTGAATTTACCTCTGTTTTGAAATAAATGTATCTTCTGACCAAAAGTGATGTTTTCCCAACGAGAAAACGTCAAAAACGTCATAATGTGAGCGCAGCATGAGTTTTCAGGTGATCATGTTGCATTTACATCTGTTTTGAGAAACTTGTGTCTCCTGACCAAAAGTGATGGTTTCCCCACGAGAAAACGTCAGAAACGTCATAATTTGACCGCAGCATGAGTTTTCAGGTGATCATGTTGAATTTACCTCTGTTTTGAAATAAATGTATCTTCTGACCAAAAGTGATGGTTTCCCAACGACAAAACGTCAGAAACGTCATAATGTGAGCGCAGCATGAGTTTTCAGGTGATCATGTTTCATTCACATCTGTTTTGAAATAAATGTGTCTCCTGACCAAAAGTGATGGTTTCCCCACGAGAAAACGTCAAAAACGTCATAATGTGACCGCAGCATGAGTTTTCAGATGATCATGTTGCATTTACATCTGTTTTGAGAAACTTGTATCTCCTGACCAAAAGTGATGGTTTCCCCACGAGAAAACGTCAAAAACGTCATAATGTGAGCGCAGCATGAGTTTTCAGGTGATCATGTTGAATTTACCTCTGTTTTGAAATAAATGTATCTTCTGACCAGAAGTGATGGTTTCCCCACGAGAAAACGTCAAAAACGTCATAATGTGAGCGCAGCATGAGTTTTCAGATGATCATGTTGCATTTACATCTGTTTTGAGAAACTTGTATCTCCTGACCAAAAGTGATGGTTTCCCCACGAGAAAACGTCAAAAACGTCATAATGTGAGCGCAGCATGAGTTTTCAGGTGATCATGTTGAATTTACCTCTGTTTTGAAATAAATGTATCTTCTGACCAAAAGTGATGGTTTCCCAACGACAAAACGTCAAAAACGTCATAATGTGACCGCAGCATGAGTTTTCAGGTGATCATGTTTCATTCACATCTGTTTTGAAATAAATGTTTCTCCTGACCAAAAGTGATGGTTTCCCCACGAGAAAACGTCAAAAACGGCATAATGTGAGCGCAGCATGAGTTTTAAGGTGATCATGTTGCATTTACATCTGTTTTGAGAAACTTGTGTCTCCTGACCAAAAGTGATGGTTTCCCCACGAGAAAACGTCAGAAACGTCATAATTTGACCGCAGCACGAGTTTTCAGGTGATCATGTTGCATTTACCTCTGTTTTGAAATAAATGTATCTTCTGACCAAAAGTGATGGTTTCCCCACGAGAAAACGTCAAAAACGTCATAATGTGAGCGCAGCATGAGTTTTCAGGTGATCATGTTGCATTTACATCTGTTTTGAGAAACTTGTATCTCCTGACCAAAAGTGATGGTTTCCCCACGAGAAAACGTCAGAAACGTCATAATGTGACCGCAGCATGAGTTTTCAGGTGATCATGTTGCATTTACATCTGTTTTGAGAAACTTGTGTCTGCTGACCAAAAGCGATGGTTTCCCCACGAGAAAACGTCAGAAACGTCATAATTTGACCGCAGCACGAGTTTTCAGGTGATCATGTTGCATTTACCTCTGTTTTGAAATAAATGTATCTTCTGACCAGAAGTGATGGTTTCCCCACGAGAAAACGTCAAAAACGTCATAATGTGAGCGCAGCATGAGTTTTCAGATGATCATGTTGCATTTACATCTGTTTTGAGAAACTTGTGTCTGCTGACCAAAAGCGATGGTTTCCCCACGAGAAAACGTCAGAAACGTCATAATTTGACCGCAGCACGAGTTTTCAGGTGATCATGTTGCATTTACCTCTGTTTTGAAATAAATGTATCTTCTGACCAGAAGTGATGGTTTCCCCACGAGAAAACGTCAAAAACGTCATAATGTGAGCGCAGCATAAGTTTTCAGATGATCATGTTGCATTTACATCTGTTTTGAGAAACTTGTATCTCCTGACCAAAAGTGATGGTTTCCCCACGAGAAAACGTCAGAAACGTCATAATGTGAGCGCAGCATGAGTTTTCAGGTGATCATGTTGCATTTACATCTGTTTTGAGAAACTTGTGTCTCCTGACCAAAAGTGATGGTTTCCCCACGAGAAAACGTCAGAAACGTCATAATTTGACCGCAGCACGAGTTTTCAGGTGATCATGTTGCATTTACCTCTGTTTTGAAATAAATGTATCTTCTGACCAAAAGTGATGTTTTCCCAACGAGAAAACGTCAAAAACGTCATAATGTGACCGCAGCATCAGTTTTCAGGTGATCATGTTGCATTTACATCTGTTTTGAGAAACTTGTGTCTCCTGACCAAAAGTGATGGTTTCCCCACGAGAAAACGTCAAAAACGTCATAATGTGAGCGCAGCATGAGTTTTCAGGTGATCATGTTGAATTTACCTCTGTTTTGAGAAACTTGTATCGCCTGACCAAAAGTGATGGTTTCCCCACGAGAAAACGTCAAAAACGTCATAATGTGAGCGCAGCATGGGTTTTCAGATGATCATGTTGCATTCACCTCTGTTTTGAAATAAATGTATCTTCTGACCAAAAGTGATGTTTTCCCAACGAGAAAACGTCAAAAACGTCATAATGTGACCGCAGCATCAGTTTTCAGGTGATCATGTTGCATTTACATCTGTTTTGAGAAACTTGTGTCTCCTGACCAAAAGTGATGGTTTCCCCACGAGAAAACGTCAAAAACGTCATAATGTGAGCGCAGCATGAGTTTTCAGGTGATCATGTTGAATTTACCTGTGTTTTGAAATAAATGTATCTCCTGACCAAAAGTGATGGTTTCCCCACGAGAAAACGTCAGAAACGTCATAATGTGACCGCAGCATGAGTTTTCAGGTGATCATGTTGCATTCACCTGTGTTTTGAAATAAATGTATCTCCTGACCAAAAGTGATGGTTTCCCCACGAGAAAACGTCAAAAACGTCATAATGTGAGCGCAGCATGAGTTTTCAGATGATCATGTTGCATTTACATCTGTTTTGAGAAACTTGTATCTCCTGACCAAAAGTGATGGTTTCCCCACGAGAAAACGTCAAAAACGTCATAATGTGAGCGCAGCATGAGTTTTCAGGTGATCATGTTGAATTTACCTCTGTTTTGAAATAAATGTATCTTCTAACCAAAAGTGATGTTTTCCCAACGAGAAAACATCAAAAACGTCATAATGTGACCGCAGCATCAGTTTTCAGGTGATCATGTTGCATTTACATCTGTTTTGAGAAACTTGTGTCTCCTGACCAAAAGTGATGGTTTCCCCACGAGAAAACGTCAAAAACGTCATAATGTGAGCGCAGCATGAGTTTTCAGATGATCATGTTGCATTTACATCTGTTTTGAGAAACTTGTATCTCCTGACCAAAAGTGATGGTTTCCCCACGAGAAAACGTCAAAAACGTCATAATGTGAGCGCAGCATGAGTTTTCAGGTGATCATGTTGAATTTACCTCTGTTTTGAAATAAATGTATCTTCTGACCAAAAGTGATGGTTTCCCAACGACAAAACGTCAAAAACGTCATAATGTGACCGCAGCATGAGTTTTCAGGTGATCATGTTTCATTCACATCTGTTTTGAAATAAATGTTTCTCCTGACCAAAAGTGATGGTTTCCCCACGAGAAAACGTCAAAAACGGCATAATGTGAGCGCAGCATGAGTTTTAAGGTGATCATGTTGCATTTACATCTGTTTTGAGAAACTTGTGTCTCCTGACCAAAAGTGATGGTTTCCCCACGAGAAAACGTCAGAAACGTCATAATTTGACCGCAGCACGAGTTTTCAGGTGATCATGTTGCATTTACCTCTGTTTTGAAATAAATGTATCTTCTGACCAAAAGTGATGGTTTCCCCACGAGAAAACGTCAAAAACGTCATAATGTGAGCGCAGCATGAGTTTTCAGGTGATCATGTTGAATTTACCTCTGTTTTGAGAAACTTGTATCTCCTGACCAAAAGTGATGGTTTCCCCACGAGAAAACGTCAGAAACGTCATAATGTGACCGCAGCATGAGTTTTCAGGTGATCATGTTGCATTTACATCTGTTTTGAGAAACTTGTGTCTCCTGACCAAAAGTGATGGTTTCCCCACGAGAAAACGTCAGAAACGTCATAATGTGACCGCAGCATGAGTTTTCAGGTGATCATGTTGCATTCACCTGTGTTTTGAAATAAATGTATCTCCTGACCAAAAGTGATGGTTTCTTCACGAGAAAACGTCAAAAACGTCATAATGTGAGCGCAGCATGAGTTTTCAGGTGATCATGTTGCATTTACATCTGTTTTGAGAAACTTGTGTCTCCTGACCAAAAGTGATGGTTTCCCCACGAGAAAACGTCAGAAACGTCATAATTTGACCGCAGCATGAGTTTTCAGGTGATCATGTTGAATTTACCTCTGTTTTGAAATAAATGTATCTTCTGACCAAAAGTGATGGTTTCCCAACGACAAAACGTCAGAAACGTCATAATGTGAGCGCAGCATGAGTTTTCAGGTGATCATGTTGAATTCACATCTGTTTTGAAATAAATGTGTCTCCTGACCAAAAGTGATGGTTTCCCCACGAGAAAACGTCAAAAACGTCATAATGTGACCGCAGCATGAGTTTTCAGATGATCATGTTGCATTTACATCTGTTTTGAGAAACTTGTATCTCCTGACCAAAAGTGATGGTTTCCCCACGAGAAAACGTCAAAAACGTCATAATGTGAGCGCAGCATGAGTTTTCAGGTGATCATGTTGAATTTACCTCTGTTTTGAAATAAATGTATCTTCTGACCAAAAGTGATGGTTTCCCCACGAGAAAACGTCAAAAACGTCATAATGTGAGCGCAGCATGAGTTTTCAGGTGATCATGTTGAATTTACCTCTGTTTTGAAATAAATGTATCTTCTAACCAAAAGTGATGTTTTCCCAACGAGAAAACATCAAAAACGTCATAATGTGACCGCAGCATCAGTTTTCAGGTGATCATGTTGCATTTACATCTGTTTTGAGAAACTTGTGTCTCCTGACCAAAAGTGATGGTTTCCCCACGAGAAAACGTCAAAAACGTCATAATGTGAGCGCAGCATGAGTTTTCAGATGATCATGTTGCATTTACATCTGTTTTGAGAAACTTGTATCTCCTGACCAAAAGTGATGGTTTCCCCACGAGAAAACGTCAAAAACGTCATAATGTGAGCGCAGCATGAGTTTTCAGGTGATCATGTTGAATTTACCTCTGTTTTGAAATAAATGTATCTTCTGACCAAAAGTGATGGTTTCCCAACGACAAAACGTCAAAAACGTCATAATGTGACCGCAGCATGAGTTTTCAGGTGATCATGTTTCATTCACATCTGTTTTGAAATAAATGTTTCTCCTGACCAAAAGTGATGGTTTCCCCACGAGAAAACGTCAAAAACGGCATAATGTGAGCGCAGCATGAGTTTTAAGGTGATCATGTTGCATTTACATCTGTTTTGAGAAACTTGTGTCTCCTGACCAAAAGTGATGGTTTCCCCACGAGAAAACGTCAGAAACGTCATAATTTGACCGCAGCACGAGTTTTCAGGTGATCATGTTGCATTTACCTCTGTTTTGAAATAAATGTATCTTCTGACCAAAAGTGATGGTTTCCCCACGAGAAAACGTCAAAAACGTCATAATGTGAGCGCAGCATGAGTTTTCAGGTGATCATGTTGAATTTACCTCTGTTTTGAGAAACTTGTATCTCCTGACCAAAAGTGATGGTTTCCCCACGAGAAAACGTCAGAAACGTCATAATGTGACCGCAGCATGAGTTTTCAGGTGATCATGTTGCATTTACATCTGTTTTGAGAAACTTGTGTCTCCTGACCAAAAGTGATGGTTTCCCCACGAGAAAACGTCAGAAACGTCATAATGTGACCGCAGCATGAGTTTTCAGGTGATCATGTTGCATTCACCTGTGTTTTGAAATAAATGTATCTCCTGACCAAAAGTGATGGTTTCCCCACGAGAAGACGTCAAAAACGTCATAATGTGATCGCAGCATGAGTTTTCAGGTGATCATGTTGAATTTACCTCTGTTTTGAAATAAATGTATCTTCTGACCAAAAGTGATGTTTTCCCAACGAGAAAACGTCAGAAACGTCATAATGTGAGCGCAGCATGAGTTTTCAGGTGATCATGTTGCATTTACATCTGTTTTGAGAAACTTGTGTCTCCTGACCAAAAGTGATGGTTTCCCCACGAGAAAACGTCAGAAACGTCATAATTTGACCGCAGCATGAGTTTTCAGGTGATCATGTTGAATTTACCTCTGTTTTGAAATAAATGTATCTTCTGACCAAAAGTGATGGTTTCCCAACGACAAAACGTCAGAAACGTCATAATGTGAGCGCAGCATGAGTTTTCAGGTGATCATGTTTCATTCACATCTGTTTTGAAATAAATGTGTCTCCTGACGAAAAGTGATGGTTTCCCCACGAGAAAACGTCAAAAACGTCATAATGTGAGCGCAGCATGAGTTTTCAGATGATCATGTTGCATTTACATCTGTTTTGAGAAACTTGTATCTCCTGACCAAAAGTGATGGTTTCCCCACGAGAAAACGTCAGAAACGTCATAATGTGACCGCAGCATGAGTTTTCAGGTGATCATGTTGCATTTACATCTGTTTTGAGAAACTTGTGTCTGCTGACCAAAAGCGATGGTTTCCCCACGAGAAAACGTCAGAAACGTCATAATTTGACCGCAGCACGAGTTTTCAGGTGATCATGTTGCATTTACCTCTGTTTTGAAATAAATGTATCTTCTGACCAGAAGTGATGGTTTCCCCACGAGAAAACGTCAAAAACGTCATAATGTGAGCGCAGCATGAGTTTTCAGATGATCATGTGGCATTTACATCTGTTTTGAGAAACTTGTATCTCCTGACCAAAAGTGATGGTTTCCCCACGAGAAAACGTCAGAAACGTCATAATGTGACCGCAGCATGAGTTTTCAGGTGATCATGTTGCATTTACATCTGTTTTGAGAAACTTGTGTCTGCTGACCAAAAGCGATGGTTTCCCCACGAGAAAACGTCAGAAACGTCATAATTTGACCGCAGCACGAGTTTTCAGGTGATCATGTTGCATTTACCTCTGTTTTGAAATAAATGTATCTTCTGACCAGAAGTGATGGTTTCCCCACGAGAAAACGTCAAAAACGTCATAATGTGAGCGCAGCATGAGTTTTCAGATGATCATGTTGCATTTACATCTGTTTTGAGAAACTTGTATCTCCTGACCAAAAGTGATGGTTTCCCCACGAGAAAACGTCAGAAACGTCATAATGTGAGCGCAGCATGAGTTTTCAGGTGATCATGTTGCATTTACATCTGTTTTGAGAAACTTGTGTCTCCTGACCAAAAGTGATGGTTTCCCCACGAGAAAACGTCAGAAACGTCATAATTTGACCGCAGCACGAGTTTTCAGGTGATCATGTTGCATTTACCTCTGTTTTGAAATAAATGTATCTTCTGACCAAAAGTGATGTTTTCCCAACGAGAAAACGTCAAAAACGTCATAATGTGACCGCAGCATCAGTTTTCAGGTGATCATGTTGCATTTACATCTGTTTTGAGAAACTTGTGTCTCCTGACCAAAAGTGATGGTTTCCCCACGAGAAAACGTCAAAAACGTCATAATGTGAGCGCAGCATGAGTTTTCAGGTGATCATGTTGAATTTACCTCTGTTTTGAGAAACTTGTATCTCCTGACCAAAAGTGATGGTTTCCCCACGAGAAAACGTCAAAAACGTCATAATGTGAGCGCAGCATGGGTTTTCAGATGATCATGTTGCATTCACCTCTGTTTTGAAATAAATGTATCTTCTGACCAAAAGTGATGTTTTCCCAACGAGAAAACGTCAAAAACGTCATAATGTGACCGCAGCATCAGTTTTCAGGTGATCATGTTGCATTTACATCTGTTTTGAGAAACTTGTGTCTCCTGACCAAAAGTGATGGTTTCCCCACGAGAAAACGTCAGAAACGTCATAATTTGACCGCAGCATGAGTTTTCAGGTGATCATGTTGAATTTACCTCTGTTTTGAAATAAATGTATCTTCTGACCAAAAGTGATGGTTTCCCAACGACAAAACGTCAGAAACGTCATAATGTGAGCGCAGCATGAGTTTTCAGGTGATCATGTTGAATTCACATCTGTTTTGAAATAAATGTGTCTCCTGACCAAAAGTGATGGTTTCCCCACGAGAAAACGTCAAAAACGTCATAATGTGACCGCAGCATGAGTTTTCAGATGATCATGTTGCATTTACATCTGTTTTGAGAAACTTGTATCTCCTGACCAAAAGTGATGGTTTCCCCACGAGAAAACGTCAAAAACGTCATAATGTGAGCGCAGCATGAGTTTTCAGGTGATCATGTTGAATTTACCTCTGTTTTGAAATAAATGTATCTTCTGACCAGAAGTGATGGTTTCCCCACGAGAAAACGTCAAAAACGTCATAATGTGAGCGCAGCATGAGTTTTCAGATGATCATGTTGCATTTACATCTGTTTTGAGAAACTTGTATCTCCTGACCAAAAGTGATGGTTTCCCCACGAGAAAACGTCAAAAACGTCATAATGTGAGCGCAGCATGAGTTTTCAGGTGATCATGTTGAATTTACCTCTGTTTTGAAATAAATGTATCTTCTGACCAAAAGTGATGGTTTCCCAACGACAAAACGTCAAAAACGTCATAATGTGACCGCAGCATGAGTTTTCAGGTGATCATGTTTCATTCACATCTGTTTTGAAATAAATGTTTCTCCTGACCAAAAGTGATGGTTTCCCCACGAGAAAACGTCAAAAACGGCATAATGTGAGCGCAGCATGAGTTTTAAGGTGATCATGTTGCATTTACATCTGTTTTGAGAAACTTGTGTCTCCTGACCAAAAGTGATGGTTTCCCCACGAGAAAACGTCAGAAACGTCATAATTTGACCGCAGCACGAGTTTTCAGGTGATCATGTTGCATTTACCTCTGTTTTGAAATAAATGTATCTTCTGACCAAAAGTGATGGTTTCCCCACGAGAAAACGTCAAAAACGTCATAATGTGAGCGCAGCATGAGTTTTCAGGTGATCATGTTGCATTTACATCTGTTTTGAGAAACTTGTATCTCCTGACCAAAAGTGATGGTTTCCCCACGAGAAAACGTCAGAAACGTCATAATGTGACCGCAGCATGAGTTTTCAGGTGATCATGTTGCATTTACATCTGTTTTGAGAAACTTGTGTCTGCTGACCAAAAGCGATGGTTTCCCCACGAGAAAACGTCAGAAACGTCATAATGTGAGCGCAGCACGAGTTTTCAGGTGATCATGTTGCATTTACCTCTGTTTTGAAATAAATGTATCTTCTGACCAGAAGTGATGGTTTCCCCACGAGAAAACGTCAAAAACGTCATAATGTGAGCGCAGCATGAGTTTTCAGATGATCATGTTGCATTTACATCTGTTTTGAGAAACTTGTGTCTGCTGACCAAAAGCGATGGTTTCCCCACGAGAAAACGTCAGAAACGTCATAATTTGACCGCAGCACGAGTTTTCAGGTGATCATGTTGCATTTACCTCTGTTTTGAAATAAATGTATCTTCTGACCAGAAGTGATGGTTTCCCCACGAGAAAACGTCAAAAACGTCATAATGTGAGCGCAGCATGAGTTTTCAGATGATCATGTTGCATTTACATCTGTTTTGAGAAACTTGTATCTCCTGACCAAAAGTGATGGTTTCCCCACGAGAAAACGTCAGAAACGTCATAATGTGAGCGCAGCATGAGTTTTCAGGTGATCATGTTGCATTTACATCTGTTTTGAGAAACTTGTGTCTCCTGACCAAAAGTGATGGTTTCCCCACGAGAAAACGTCAGAAACGTCATAATTTGACCGCAGCACGAGTTTTCAGGTGATCATGTTGCATTTACCTCTGTTTTGAAATAAATGTATCTTCTGACCAAAAGTGATGTTTTCCCAACGAGAAAACGTCAAAAACGTCATAATGTGACCGCAGCATCAGTTTTCAGGTGATCATGTTGCATTTACATCTGTTTTGAGAAACTTGTGTCTCCTGACCAAAAGTGATGGTTTCCCCACGAGAAAACGTCAAAAACGTCATAATGTGAGCGCAGCATGAGTTTTCAGGTGATCATGTTGCATTTACCTCTGTTTTGAGAAACTTGTATCGCCTGACCAAAAGTGATGGTTTCCCCACGAGAAAACGTCAAAAACGTCATAATGTGAGCGCAGCATGGGTTTTCAGATGATCATGTTGCATTCACCTCTGTTTTGAAATAAATGTATCTTCTGACCAAAAGTGATGTTTTCCCAACGAGAAAACGTCAAAAACGTCATAATGTGACCGCAGCATCAGTTTTCAGGTGATCATGTTGCATTTACATCTGTTTTGAGAAACTTGTGTCTCCTGACCAAAAGTGATGGTTTCCCCACGAGAAAACGTCAAAAACGTCATAATGTGAGCGCAGCATGAGTTTTCAGGTGATCATGTTGAATTTACCTCTGTTTTGAGAAACTTGTATCTCCTGACCAAAAGTGATGGTTTCCCCACGAGAAAACGTCAAAAACGTCATAATGTGAGCGCAGCATGGGTTTTCAGATGATCATGTTGCATTCACCTCTGTTTTGAAATAAATGTATCTTCTGACCAAAAGTGATGTTTTCCCAACGAGAAAACGTCAAAAACGTCATAATGTGACCGCAGCATCAGTTTTCAGGTGATCATGTTGCATTTACATCTGTTTTGAGAAACTTGTGTCTCCTGACCAAAAGTGATGGTTTCCCCACGAGAAAACGTCAGAAACGTCATAATTTGACCGCAGCATGAGTTTTCAGGTGATCATGTTGAATTTACCTCTGTTTTGAAATAAATGTATCTTCTGACCAAAAGTGATGGTTTCCCAACGACAAAACGTCAGAAACGTCATAATGTGAGCGCAGCATGAGTTTTCAGGTGATCATGTTGAATTCACATCTGTTTTGAAATAAATGTGTCTCCTGACCAAAAGTGATGGTTTCCCCACGAGAAAACGTCAAAAACGTCATAATGTGACCGCAGCATGAGTTTTCAGATGATCATGTTGCATTTACATCTGTTTTGAGAAACTTGTATCTCCTGACCAAAAGTGATGGTTTCCCCACGAGAAAACGTCAAAAACGTCATAATGTGAGCGCAGCATGAGTTTTCAGGTGATCATGTTGAATTTACCTCTGTTTTGAAATAAATGTATCTTCTGACCAGAAGTGATGGTTTCCCCACGAGAAAACGTCAAAAACGTCATAATGTGACCGCAGCATCAGTTTTCAGGTGATCATGTTGCATTTACATCTGTTTTGAGAAACTTGTGTCTCCTGACCAAAAGTGATGGTTTCCCCACGAGAAAACGTCAAAAACGTCATAATGTGAGCGCAGCATGAGTTTTCAGGTGATCATGTTGAATTTACCTGTGTTTTGAAATAAATGTATCTCCTGACCAAAAGTGATGGTTTCCCCACGAGAAAACGTCAGAAACGTCATAATGTGACCGCAGCATGAGTTTTCAGGTGATCATGTTGCATTCACCTGTGTTTTGAAATAAATGTATCTCCTGACCAAAAGTGATGGTTTCCCCACGAGAAAACGTCAAAAACGTCATAATGTGAGCGCAGCATGAGTTTTCAGATGATCATGTTGCATTTACATCTGTTTTGAGAAACTTGTATCTCCTGACCAAAAGTGATGGTTTCCCCACGAGAAAACGTCAAAAACGTCATAATGTGAGCGCAGCATGAGTTTTCAGGTGATCATGTTGAATTTACCTCTGTTTTGAAATAAATGTATCTTCTAACCAAAAGTGATGTTTTCCCAACGAGAAAACATCAAAAACGTCATAATGTGACCGCAGCATCAGTTTTCAGGTGATCATGTTGCATTTACATCTGTTTTGAGAAACTTGTGTCTCCTGACCAAAAGTGATGGTTTCCCCACGAGAAAACGTCAAAAACGTCATAATGTGAGCGCAGCATGAGTTTTCAGATGATCATGTTGCATTTACATCTGTTTTGAGAAACTTGTATCTCCTGACCAAAAGTGATGGTTTCCCCACGAGAAAACGTCAAAAACGTCATAATGTGAGCGCAGCATGAGTTTTCAGGTGATCATGTTGAATTTACCTCTGTTTTGAAATAAATGTATCTTCTGACCAAAAGTGATGGTTTCCCAACGACAAAACGTCAAAAACGTCATAATGTGACCGCAGCATGAGTTTTCAGGTGATCATGTTTCATTCACATCTGTTTTGAAATAAATGTTTCTCCTGACCAAAAGTGATGGTTTCCCCACGAGAAAACGTCAAAAACGGCATAATGTGAGCGCAGCATGAGTTTTAAGGTGATCATGTTGCATTTACATCTGTTTTGAGAAACTTGTGTCTCCTGACCAAAAGTGATGGTTTCCCCACGAGAAAACGTCAGAAACGTCATAATTTGACCGCAGCACGAGTTTTCAGGTGATCATGTTGCATTTACCTCTGTTTTGAAATAAATGTATCTTCTGACCAAAAGTGATGGTTTCCCCACGAGAAAACGTCAAAAACGTCATAATGTGAGCGCAGCATGAGTTTTCAGGTGATCATGTTGAATTTACCTCTGTTTTGAGAAACTTGTATCTCCTGACCAAAAGTGATGGTTTCCCCACGAGAAAACGTCAGAAACGTCATAATGTGACCGCAGCATGAGTTTTCAGGTGATCATGTTGCATTTACATCTGTTTTGAGAAACTTGTGTCTCCTGACCAAAAGTGATGGTTTCCCCACGAGAAAACGTCAGAAACGTCATAATGTGACCGCAGCATGAGTTTTCAGGTGATCATGTTGCATTCACCTGTGTTTTGAAATAAATGTATCTCCTGACCAAAAGTGATGGTTTCCCCACGAGAAAACGTCAAAAACGTCATAATGTGAGCGCAGCATGAGTTTTCAGGTGATCATGTTGCATTTACATCTGTTTTGAGAAACTTGTGTCTCCTGACCAAAAGTGATGGTTTCCCCACGAGAAAACGTCAGAAACGTCATAATTTGACCGCAGCATGAGTTTTCAGGTGATCATGTTGAATTTACCTCTGTTTTGAAATAAATGTATCTTCTGACCAAAAGTGATGGTTTCCCAACGACAAAACGTCAGAAACGTCATAATGTGAGCGCAGCATGAGTTTTCAGGTGATCATGTTGAATTCACATCTGTTTTGAAATAAATGTGTCTCCTGACCAAAAGTGATGGTTTCCCCACGAGAAAACGTCAAAAACGTCATAATGTGACCGCAGCATGAGTTTTCAGATGATCATGTTGCATTTACATCTGTTTTGAGAAACTTGTATCTCCTGACCAAAAGTGATGGTTTCCCCACGAGAAAACGTCAAAAACGTCATAATGTGAGCGCAGCATGAGTTTTCAGGTGATCATGTTGAATTTACCTCTGTTTTGAAATAAATGTATCTTCTGACCAAAAGTGATGGTTTCCCCACGAGAAAACGTCAAAAACGTCATAATGTGAGCGCAGCATGAGTTTTCAGGTGATCATGTTGAATTTACCTCTGTTTTGAAATAAATGTATCTTCTAACCAAAAGTGATGTTTTCCCAACGAGAAAACATCAAAAACGTCATAATGTGACCGCAGCATCAGTTTTCAGGTGATCATGTTGCATTTACATCTGTTTTGAGAAACTTGTGTCTCCTGACCAAAAGTGATGGTTTCCCCACGAGAAAACGTCAAAAACGTCATAATGTGAGCGCAGCATGAGTTTTCAGATGATCATGTTGCATTTACATCTGTTTTGAGAAACTTGTATCTCCTGACCAAAAGTGATGGTTTCCCCACGAGAAAACGTCAAAAACGTCATAATGTGAGCGCAGCATGAGTTTTCAGGTGATCATGTTGAATTTACCTCTGTTTTGAAATAAATGTATCTTCTGACCAAAAGTGATGGTTTCCCAACGACAAAACGTCAAAAACGTCATAATGTGACCGCAGCATGAGTTTTCAGGTGATCATGTTTCATTCACATCTGTTTTGAAATAAATGTTTCTCCTGACCAAAAGTGATGGTTTCCCCACGAGAAAACGTCAAAAACGGCATAATGTGAGCGCAGCATGAGTTTTAAGGTGATCATGTTGCATTTACATCTGTTTGAGAAACTTGTGTCCTCCTGACCAAAAGTGATGGTTTCCCCACGAGAAAACGTCAGAAACGTCATAATTTGACCGCAGCACGAGTTTTCAGGTGATCATGTTGCATTTACCTCTGTTTTGAAATAAATGTATCTTCTGACCAAAAGTGATGGTTTCCCCACGAGAAAACGTCAAAAACGTCATAATGTGAGCGCAGCATGAGTTTTCAGGTGATCATGTTGAATTTACCTCTGTTTGAGAAACTTGTATCTCCTGACCAAAAGTGATGGTTTCCCCACGAGAAAACGTCAGAAACGTCATAATGTGACCGCAGCATGAGTTTTCAGGTGATCATGTTGCATTTACATCTGTTTTGAGAAACTTGTGTCTCCTGACCAAAAGTGATGGTTTCCCCACGAGAAAACGTCAGAAACGTCATAATGTGACCGCAGCATGAGTTTTCAGGTGATCATGTTGCATTCACCTGTGTTTTGAAATAAATGTATCTCCTGACCAAAAGTGATGGTTTCCCCACGAGAAGACGTCAAAAACGTCATAATGTGATCGCAGCATGAGTTTTCAGGTGATCATGTTGAATTTACCTCTGTTTTGAAATAAATGTATCTTCTGACCAAAAGTGATGTTTTCCCAACGAGAAAACGTCAGAAACGTCATAATGTGAGCGCAGCATGAGTTTTCAGGTGATCATGTTGCATTTACATCTGTTTTGAGAAACTTGTGTCTCCTGACCAAAAGTGATGGTTTCCCCACGAGAAAACGTCAGAAACGTCATAATTTGACCGCAGCATGAGTTTTCAGGTGATCATGTTGAATTTACCTCTGTTTTGAAATAAATGTATCTTCTGACCAAAAGTGATGGTTTCCCAACGACAAAACGTCAGAAACGTCATAATGTGAGCGCAGCATGAGTTTTCAGGTGATCATGTTTCATTCACATCTGTTTTGAAATAAATGTGTCTCCTGACGAAAAGTGATGGTTTCCCCACGAGAAAACGTCAAAAACGTCATAATGTGAGCGCAGCATGAGTTTTCAGATGATCATGTTGCATTTACATCTGTTTTGAGAAACTTGTATCTCCTGACCAAAAGTGATGGTTTCCCCACGAGAAAACGTCAGAAACGTCATAATGTGACCGCAGCATGAGTTTTCAGGTGATCATGTTGCATTTACATCTGTTTTGAGAAACTTGTGTCTGCTGACCAAAAGCGATGGTTTCCCCACGAGAAAACGTCAGAAACGTCATAATTTGACCGCAGCACGAGTTTTCAGGTGATCATGTTGCATTTACCTCTGTTTTGAAATAAATGTATCTTCTGACCAGAAGTGATGGTTTCCCCACGAGAAAACGTCAAAAACGTCATAATGTGAGCGCAGCATGAGTTTTCAGATGATCATGTTGCATTTACATCTGTTTTGAGAAACTTGTATCTCCTGACCAAAAGTGATGGTTTCCCCACGAGAAAACGTCAGAAACGTCATAATGTGACCGCAGCATGAGTTTTCAGGTGATCATGTTGCATTTACATCTGTTTTGAGAAACTTGTGTCTGCTGACCAAAAGCGATGGTTTCCCCACGAGAAAACGTCAGAAACGTCATAATTTGACCGCAGCACGAGTTTTCAGGTGATCATGTTGCATTTACCTCTGTTTTGAAATAAATGTATCTTCTGACCAGAAGTGATGGTTTCCCCACGAGAAAACGTCAAAAACGTCATAATGTGAGCGCAGCATGAGTTTTCAGATGATCATGTTGCATTTACATCTGTTTTGAGAAACTTGTATCTCCTGACCAAAAGTGATGGTTTCCCCACGAGAAAACGTCAGAAACGTCATAATGTGAGCGCAGCATTAGTTTTCAGGTGATCATGTTGCATTTACATCTGTTTTGAGAAACTTGTGTCTCCTGACCAAAAGTGATGGTTTCCCCACGAGAAAACGTCAGAAACGTCATAATTTGACCGCAGCACGAGTTTTCAGGTGATCATGTTGCATTTACCTCTGTTTTGAAATAAATGTATCTTCTGACCAAAAGTGATGTTTTCCCAACGAGAAAACGTCAAAAACGTCATAATGTGACCGCAGCATCAGTTTTCAGGTGATCATGTTGCATTTACATCTGTTTTGAGAAACTTGTGTCTCCTGACCAAAAGTGATGGTTTCCCCACGAGAAAACGTCAAAAACGTCATAATGTGAGCGCAGCATGAGTTTTCAGGTGATCATGTTGAATTTACCTCTGTTTTGAGAAACTTGTATCTCCTGACCAAAAGTGATGGTTTCCCCACGAGAAAACGTCAAAAACGTCATAATGTGAGCGCAGCATGGGTTTTCAGATGATCATGTTGCATTCACCTCTGTTTTGAAATAAATGTATCTTCTGACCAAAAGTGATGTTTTCCCAACGAGAAAACGTCAAAAACGTCATAATGTGACCGCAGCATCAGTTTTCAGGTGATCATGTTGCATTTACATCTGTTTTGAGAAACTTGTGTCTCCTGACCAAAAGTGATGGTTTCCCCACGAGAAAACGTCAAAAACGTCATAATGTGAGCGCAGCATGAGTTTTCAGGTGATCATGTTGAATTTACCTCTGTTTTGAAATAAATGTATCTTCTGACCAAAAGTGATGGTTTCCCCACGAGAAAACGTCAAAAACGTCATAATGTGAGCGCAGCATGAGTTTTCAGATGATCATGTTGCATTTACATCTGTTTTGAGAAACTTGTATCTCCTGACCAAAAGTGATGGTTTCCCCACGAGAAAACGTCAAAAACGTCATAATGTGAGCGCAGCATGAGTTTTCAGATGATCATGTTGCATTTACATCTGTTTTGAGAAACTTGTATCTCCTGACCAAAAGTGATGGTTTCCCCACGAGAAAATGTCAAAAACGTCATAATGTGAGCGCAGCATGAGTTTTCAGGTGATCATGTTGAATTTACCTCTGTTTTGAAATAAATGTATCTTCTGACCAAAAGTGATGTTTTCCCAACGAGGAAACGTCAAAAACGTCATAATGTGACCGCAGCATGAGTTTTCAGGTGATCATGTTGCATTCACCTGTGTTTTGAAATAAATGTATCTCCTGACCAAAAGTGATGGTTTCCCCACGAGAAAACGTCAAAAACGTCATAATGTGAGCGCAGCATGAGTTTTCAGGTGATCATGTTGCATTTACATCTGTTTTGAGAAACTTGTGTCTCCTGACCAAAAGTGATGGTTTCCCCACGAGAAAACGTCAGAAACGTCATAATTTGACCGCAGCATAAGTTTTCAGGTGATCATGTTGAATTTACCTCTGTTTTGAAATAAATGTATCTTATGACCAAAAGTGATGGTTTCCCAACGACAAAACGTCAGAAACGTCATAATGTGAGCGCAGCATGAGTTTTCAGGTGATCATGTTGAATTCACATCTGTTTTGAAATAAATGTGTCTCCTGACCAAAAGTGATGGTTTCCCCACGAGAAAACGTCAAAAACGTCATAATGTGACCGCAGCATGAGTTTTCAGATGATCATGTTGCATTTACATCTGTTTTGAGAAACTTGTATCTCCTGACCAAAAGTGATGGTTTCCCCACGAGAAAACGTCAAAAACGTCATAATGTGAGCGCAGCATGAGTTTTCAGGTGATCATGTTGAATTTACCTCTGTTTTGAAATAAATGTATCTTCTGACCAAAAGTGATGGTTTCCCCACGAGAAAACGTCAAAAACGTCATAATGTGAGCGCAGCATGAGTTTTCAGGTGATCATGTTGAATTTACCTCTGTTTTGAAATAAATGTATCTTCTAACCAAAAGTGATGTTTTCCCAACGAGAAAACATCAAAAACGTCATAATGTGACCGCAGCATCAGTTTTCAGGTGATCATGTTGCATTTACATCTGTTTTGAGAAACTTGTGTCTCCTGACCAAAAGTGATGGTTTCCCCACGAGAAAACGTCAAAACGTCATAATGTGAGCGCAGCATGAGTTTTCAGATGATCATGTTGCATTTACATCTGTTTTGAGAAACTTGTATCTCCTGACCAAAAGTGATGGTTTCCCCACGAGAAAACGTCAAAAACGTCATAATGTGAGCGCAGCATGAGTTTTCAGGTGATCATGTTGAATTTACCTCTGTTTTGAAATAAATGTATCTTCTGACCAAAAGTGATGGTTTCCCAACGACAAAACGTCAAAAACGTCATAATGTGACCGCAGCATGAGTTTTCAGGTGATCATGTTTCATTCACATCTGTTTTGAAATAAATGTTTCTCCTGACCAAAAGTGATGGTTTCCCCACGAGAAAACGTCAAAAACGGCATAATGTGAGCGCAGCATGAGTTTTAAGGTGATCATGTTGCATTTACATCTGTTTTGAGAAACTTGTGTCTCCTGACCAAAAGTGATGGTTTCCCCACGAGAAAACGTCAGAAACGTCATAATTTGACCGCAGCACGAGTTTTCAGGTGATCATGTTGCATTTACCTCTGTTTTGAAATAAATGTATCTTCTGACCAAAAGTGATGGTTTCCCCACGAGAAAACGTCAAAAACGTCATAATGTGAGCGCAGCATGAGTTTTCAGGTGATCATGTTGAATTTACCTCTGTTTTGAGAAACTTGTATCTCCTGACCAAAAGTGATGGTTTCCCCACGAGAAAACGTCAGAAACGTCATAATGTGACCGCAGCATGAGTTTTCAGGTGATCATGTTGCATTTACATCTGTTTTGAGAAACTTGTGTCTCCTGACCAAAAGTGATGGTTTCCCCACGAGAAAACGTCAGAAACGTCATAATGTGACCGCAGCATGAGTTTTCAGGTGATCATGTTGCATTTACCTCTGTTTTGAAATAAATGTATCTTCTGACCAGAAGTGATGGTTTCCCCACGAGAAAACGTCAAAAACGTCATAATGTGAGCGCAGCATGAGTTTTCAGATGATCATGTGGCATTTACATCTGTTTTGAGAAACTTGTATCTCCTGACCAAAAGTGATGGTTTCCCCACGAGAAAACGTCAGAAACGTCATAATGTGACCGCAGCATGAGTTTTCAGGTGATCATGTTGCATTTACATCTGTTTTGAGAAACTTGTGTCTGCTGACCAAAAGCGATGGTTTCCCCACGAGAAAACGTCAGAAACGTCATAATTTGACCGCAGCACGAGTTTTCAGGTGATCATGTTGCATTTACCTCTGTTTTGAAATAAATGTATCTTCTGACCAGAAGTGATGGTTTCCCCACGAGAAAACGTCAAAAACGTCATAATGTGAGCGCAGCATGAGTTTTCAGATGATCATGTTGCATTTACATCTGTTTTGAGAAACTTGTATCTCCTGACCAAAAGTGATGGTTTCCCCACGAGAAAACGTCAGAAACGTCATAATGTGAGCGCAGCATGAGTTTTCAGGTGATCATGTTGCATTTACATCTGTTTTGAGAAACTTGTGTCTCCTGACCAAAAGTGATGGTTTCCCCACGAGAAAACGTCAGAAACGTCATAATTTGACCGCAGCACGAGTTTTCAGGTGATCATGTTGCATTTACCTCTGTTTTGAAATAAATGTATCTTCTGACCAAAAGTGATGTTTTCCCAACGAGAAAACGTCAAAAACGTCATAATGTGACCGCAGCATCAGTTTTCAGGTGATCATGTTGCATTTACATCTGTTTTGAGAAACTTGTATCTCCTGACCAAAAGTGATGGTTTCCCCACGAGAAAACGTCAAAAACGTCATAATGTGAGCGCAGCATGAGTTTTCAGATGATCATGTTGCATTTACATCTGTTTTGAGAAACTTGTATCTCCTGACCAAAAGTGATGGTTTCCCCACGAGAAAATGTCAAAAACGTCATAATGTGAGCGCAGCATGAGTTTTCAGGTGATCATGTTGAATTTACCTCTGTTTTGAAATAAATGTATCTTCTGACCAAAAGTGATGGTTTCCCAACGACAAAACGTCAAAAACGTCATAATGTGACCGCAGCATGAGTTTTCAGGTGATCATGTTTCATTCACATCTGTTTTGAAATAAATGTTTCTCCTGACCAAAAGTGATGGTTTCCCCACGAGAAAACGTCAAAAACGGCATAATGTGAGCGCAGCATGAGTTTTAAGGTGATCATGTTGCATTTACATCTGTTTTGAGAAACTTGTGTCTCCTGACCAAAAGTGATGGTTTCCCCACGAGAAAACGTCAGAAACGTCATAATTTGACCGCAGCACGAGTTTTCAGGTGATCATGTTGCATTTACCTCTGTTTTGAAATAAATGTATCTTCTGACCAAAAGTGATGGTTTCCCCACGAGAAAACGTCAAAAACGTCATAATGTGAGCGCAGCATGAGTTTTCAGGTGATCATGTTGAATTTACCTCTGTTTTGAGAAACTTGTATCTCCTGACCAAAAGTGATGGTTTCCCCACGAGAAAACGTCAGAAACGTCATAATGTGACCGCAGCATGAGTTTTCAGGTGATCATGTTGCATTTACATCTGTTTTGAGAAACTTGTGTCTCCTGACCAAAAGTGATGGTTTCCCCACGAGAAAACGTCAGAAACGTCATAATGTGACCGCAGCATGAGTTTTCAGGTGATCATGTTGCATTTACCTCTGTTTTGAAATAAATGTATCTTCTGACCAGAAGTGATGGTTTCCCCACGAGAAAACGTCAAAAACGTCATAATGTGAGCGCAGCATGAGTTTTCAGATGATCATGTGGCATTTACATCTGTTTTGAGAAACTTGTATCTCCTGACCAAAAGTGATGGTTTCCCCACGAGAAAACGTCAGAAACGTCATAATGTGACCGCAGCATGAGTTTTCAGGTGATCATGTTGCATTTACATCTGTTTTGAGAAACTTGTGTCTGCTGACCAAAAGCGATGGTTTCCCCACGAGAAAACGTCAGAAACGTCATAATTTGACCGCAGCACGAGTTTTCAGGTGATCATGTTGCATTTACCTCTGTTTTGAAATAAATGTATCTTCTGACCAAAAGTGATGTTTTCCCAACGAGAAAACGTCAAAAACGTCATAATGTGACCGCAGCATCAGTTTTCAGGTGATCATGTTGCATTTACATCTGTTTTGAGAAACTTGTGTCTCCTGACCAAAAGTGATGGTTTCCCCACGAGAAAACGTCAAAAACGTCATAATGTGAGCGCAGCATGAGTTTTCAGGTGATCATGTTGAATTTACCTCTGTTTTGAGAAACTTGTATCTCCTGACCAAAAGTGATGGTTTCCCCACGAGAAAACGTCAAAAACGTCATAATGTGAGCGCAGCATGGGTTTTCAGATGATCATGTTGCATTCACCTCTGTTTTGAAATAAATGTATCTTCTGACCAAAAGTGATGTTTTCCCAACGAGAAAACGTCAAAAACGTCATAATGTGACCGCAGCATCAGTTTTCAGGTGATCATGTTGCATTTACATCTGTTTTGAGAAACTTGTGTCTCCTGACCAAAAGTGATGGTTTCCCCACGAGAAAACGTCAAAAACGTCATAATGTGAGCGCAGCATGAGTTTTCAGGTGATCATGTTGAATTTACCTCTGTTTTGAAATAAATGTATCTTCTGACCAAAAGTGATGGTTTCCCCACGAGAAAACGTCAAAAACGTCATAATGTGAGCGCAGCATGAGTTTTCAGATGATCATGTTGCATTTACATCTGTTTTGAGAAACTTGTATCTCCTGACCAAAAGTGATGGTTTCCCCACGAGAAAACGTCAAAAACGTCATAATGTGAGCGCAGCATGAGTTTTCAGATGATCATGTTGCATTTACATCTGTTTTGAGAAACTTGTATCTCCTGACCAAAAGTGATGGTTTCCCCACGAGAAAATGTCAAAAACGTCATAATGTGAGCGCAGCATGAGTTTTCAGGTGATCATGTTGAATTTACCTCTGTTTTGAAATAAATGTATCTTCTGACCAAAAGTGATGTTTTCCCAACGAGGAAACGTCAAAAACGTCATAATGTGACCGCAGCATCAGTTTTCAGGTGATCATGTTGCATTTACATCTGTTTTGAGAAACTTGTGTCTCCTGACCAAAAGTGATGGTTTCCCCACGAGAAAACGTCAAAAACGTCATAATGTGAGCGCAGCATGAGTTTTCAGGTGATCATGTTGAATTTACCTCTGTTTTGAGAAACTTGTATCTCCTGACCAAAAGTGATGGTTTCCCCACGAGAAAACGTCAGAAACGTCATAATGTGACCGCAGCATGAGTTTTCAGGTGATCATGTTGCATTCACCTGTGTTTTGAAATAAATGTATCTCCTGACCAAAAGTGATGGTTTCCCCACGAGAAAACGTCAAAAACGTCATAATGTGAGCGCAGCATGAGTTTTCAGGTGATCATGTTGAATTTACCTCTGTTTTGAGAAACTTGTATCTCCTGACCAAAAGTGATGGTTTCCCCACGAGAAAACGTCAAAAACGTCATAATGTGAGCGCAGCATGGGTTTTCAGATGATCATGTTGCATTCACCTCTGTTTTGAAATAAATGTATCTTCTGACCAAAAGTGATGTTTTCCCAACGAGAAAACGTCAAAAACGTCATAATGTGACCGCAGCATCAGTTTTCAGGTGATCATGTTGCATTTACATCTGTTTTGAGAAACTTGTGTCTCCTGACCAAAAGTGATGGTTTCCCCACGAGAAAACGTCAAAAACGTCATAATGTGAGCGCAGCATGAGTTTTCAGGTGATCATGTTGAATTTACCTGTGTTTTGAAATAAATGTATCTCCTGACCAAAAGTGATGGTTTCCCCACGAGAAAACGTCAGAAACGTCATAATGTGACCGCAGCATGAGTTTTCAGGTGATCATGTTGCATTCACCTGTGTTTTGAAATAAATGTATCTCCTGACCAAAAGTGATGGTTTCCCCCACGAGAAAACGTCAAAAACGTCATAATGTGAGCGCAGCATGAGTTTTCAGATGATCATGTTGCATTTACATCTGTTTTGAGAAACTTGTATCTCCTGACCAAAAGTGATGGTTTCCCCACGAGGAAACGTCAAAAACGTCATAATGTGAGCGCAGCATGAGTTTTCAGGTGATTATGTTGCATTTACATCTGTTTTGAGAAACTTGTATCTCCTGACCAAAAGTGATGGTTTCCCCACGAGAAAACGTCAAAAACGTCATAATGTGAGCGCAGCATGAGTTTTCAGGTGATCATGTTGAATTTACCTCTGTTTTGAAATAAATGTATCTTCTGACCAAAAGTGATGGTTTCCCAACGACAAAACGTCAAAAACGTCATAATGTGACCGCAGCATGAGTTTTCAGGTGATCATGTTTCATTCACATCTGTTTTGAAATAAATGTTTCTCCTGACCAAAAGTGATGGTTTCCCCACGAGAAAACGTCAAAAACGGCATAATGTGAGCGCAGCATGAGTTTTAAGGTGATCATGTTGCATTTACATCTGTTTTGAGAAACTTGTGTCTCCTGACCAAAAGTGATGGTTTCCCCACGAGAAAACGTCAGAAACGTCATAATTTGACCGCAGCACGAGTTTTCAGGTGATCATGTTGCATTTACCTCTGTTTTGAAATAAATGTATCTTCTGACCAAAAGTGATGGTTTCCCAACGACAAAACGTCAGAAACGTCATAATTTGACCGCAGCACGAGTTTTCAGGTGATCATGTTGCATTTACCTCTGTTTTGAAATAAATGTATCTTCTGACCAAAAGTGATGGTTTCCCCACGAGAAAACGTCAAAAACGTCATAATGTGAGCGCAGCATGAGTTTTCAGATGATCATGTTGCATTTACATCTGTTTTGAGAAACTTGTATCTCCTGACCAAAAGTGATGGTTTCCCCACGAGAAAACGTCAGAAACGTCATAATGTGACCGCAGCATGAGTTTTCAGGTGATCATGTTGCATTTACATCTGTTTTGAGAAATTTGTGTCTCCTGACCAAAAGTGATGGTTTCCCCACGAGAAAACGTCAAAAACGTCATAATGTGAGCGCAGCATGAGTTTTCAGGTGATCATGTTGAATTTACCTGTGTTTTGAAATAAATGTATCTCCTGACCAAAAGTGATGGTTTCCCCACGAGAAAACGTCAGAAACGTCATAATGTGACCGCAGCATGAGTTTTCAGGTGATCATGTTGCATTCACCTGTGTTTTGAAATAAATGTATCTCCTGACCAAAAGTGATGGTTTCCCCACGAGAAAACGTCAAAAACGTCATAATGTGAGCGCAGCATGAGTTTTCAGATGATCATGTTGCATTTACATCTGTTTTGAGAAACTTGTATCTCCTGACCAAAAGTGATGGTTTCCCCACGAGGAAACGTCAAAAACGTCATAATGTGAGCGCAGCATGAGTTTTCAGGTGATTATGTTGCATTTACATCTGTTTTGAGAAACTTGTATCTCCTGACCAAAAGTGATGGTTTCCCCACGAGAAAACGTCAAAAACGTCATAATGTGAGCGCAGCATGAGTTTTCAGGTGATCATGTTGAATTTACCTCTGTTTTGAAATAAATGTATCTTCTGACCAAAAGTGATGGTTTCCCAACGACAAAACGTCAAAAACGTCATAATGTGACCGCAGCATGAGTTTTCAGGTGATCATGTTTCATTCACATCTGTTTTGAAATAAATGTTTCTCCTGACCAAAAGTGATGGTTTCCCCACGAGAAAACGTCAAAAACGGCATAATGTGAGCGCAGCATGAGTTTTAAGGTGATCATGTTGCATTTAAATCTGTTTTGAGAAACTTGTGTCTCCTGACCAAAAGTGATGGTTTCCCCACGAGAAAACGTCAGAAACGTCATAATTTGACCGCAGCACGAGTTTTCAGGTGATCATGTTGCATTTACCTCTGTTTTGAAATAAATGTATCTTCTGACCAAAAGTGATGGTTTCCCCACGAGAAAACGTCAAAAACGTCATAATGTGAGCGCAGCATGAGTTTTCAGGTGATCATGTTGAATTTACCTCTGTTTTGAGAAACTTGTATCTCCTGACCAAAAGTGATGGTTTCCCCACGAGAAAACGTCAGAAACGTCATAATGTGACCGCAGCATGAGTTTTCAGGTGATCATGTTGCATTTACATCTGTTTTGAGAAACTTGTGTCTCCTGACCAAAAGTGATGGTTTCCCCACGAGAAAACGTCAGAAACGTCATAATGTGACCGCAGCATGAGTTTTCAGGTGATCATGTTGCATTCACCTGTGTTTTGAAATAAATGTATCTCCTGACCAAAAGTGATGGTTTCCCCACGAGAAGACGTCAAAAACGTCATAATGTGATCGCAGCATGAGTTTTCAGGTGATCATGTTGAATTTACCTCTGTTTTGAAATAAATGTATCTTCTGACCAAAAGTGATGTTTTCCCAACGAGAAAACGTCAAAAACGTCATAATGTGAGCGCAGCATGAGTTTTCAGGTGATCATGTTGCATTTACATCTGTTTTGAGAAACTTGTGTCTCCTGACCAAAAGTGATGGTTTCCCCACGAGAAAACGTCAGAAACGTCATAATTTGACCGCAGCATGAGTTTTCAGGTGATCATGTTGAATTTACCTCTGTTTTGAAATAAATGTATCTTCTGACCAAAAGTGATGGTTTCCCAACGACAAAACGTCAGAAACGTCATAATGTGAGCGCAGCATGAGTTTTCAGGTGATCATGTTTCATTCACATCTGTTTTGAAATAAATGTGTCTCCTGACCAAAAGTGATGGTTTCCCCACGAGAAAACGTCAAAAACGTCATAATGTGACCGCAGCATGAGTTTTCAGATGATCATGTTGCATTTACATCTGTTTTGAGAAACTTGTATCTCCTGACCAAAAGTGATGGTTTCCCCACGAGAAAACGTCAAAAACGTCATAATGTGAGCGCAGCATGAGTTTTCAGGTGATCATGTTGAATTTACCTCTGTTTTGAAATAAATGTATCTTCTGACCAAAAGTGATGGTTTCCCAACGACAAAACGTCAGAAACGTCATAATGTGAGCGCAGCATGAGTTTTCAGGTGATCATGTTTCATTCACATCTGTTTTGAAATAAATGTGTCTCCTGACCAAAAGTGATGGTTTCCCCACGAGAAAACGTCAAAAACGTCATAATGTGAGCGCAGCATGAGTTTTCAGATGATCATGTTGCATTTACATCTGTTTTGAGAAACTTGTATCTCCTGACCAAAAGTGATGGTTTCCCCACGAGAAAACGTCAGAAACGTCATAATGTGAGCGCAGCATGAGTTTTCAGGTGATCATGTTGCATTTACCTCTGTTTTGAAATAAATGTATCTTCTGACCAGAAGCGATGGTTTCCCCACGAGAAAACGTCAGAAACGTCATAATTTGACCGCAGCACGAGTTTTCAGGTGATCATGTTGCATTTACCTCTGTTTTGAAATAAATGTATCTTCTGACCAGAAGTGATGGTTTCCCCACGAGAAAACGTCAAAAACGTCATAATGTGAGCGCAGCATGAGTTTTCAGATGATCATGTTGCATTTACATCTGTTTTGAGAAACTTGTATCTCCTGACCAAAAGTGATGGTTTCCCCACGAGAAAACGTCAGAAACGTCATAATGTGACCGCAGCATGAGTTTTCAGGTGATCATGTTGCATTTACATCTGTTTTGAGAAACTTGTGTCTGCTGACCAAAAGCGATGGTTTCCCCACGAGAAAACGTCAGAAACGTCATAATTTGACCGCAGCACGAGTTTTCAGGTGATCATGTTGCATTTACCTCTGTTTTGAAATAAATGTATCTTCTGACCAGAAGTGATGGTTTCCCCACGAGAAAACGTCAAAAACGTCATAATGTGAGCGCAGCATGAGTTTTCAGATGATCATGTTGCATTTACATCTGTTTTGAGAAACTTGTATCTCCTGACCAAAAGTGATGGTTTCCCCACGAGAAAACGTCAGAAACGTCATAATGTGAGCGCAGCATGAGTTTTCAGGTGATCATGTTGCATTTACATCTGTTTTGAGAAACTTGTGTCTCCTGACCAAAAGTGATGGTTTCCCCACGAGAAAACGTCAGAAACGTCATAATTTGACCGCAGCACGAGTTTTCAGGTGATCATGTTGCATTTACCTCTGTTTTGAAATAAATGTATCTTCTGACCAAAAGTGATGTTTTCCCAACGAGAAAACGTCAAAAACGTCATAATGTGACCGCAGCATCAGTTTTCAGGTGATCATGTTGCATTTACATCTGTTTTGAGAAACTTGTGTCTCCTGACCAAAAGTGATGGTTTCCCCACGAGAAAACGTCAAAAACGTCATAATGTGAGCGCAGCATGAGTTTTCAGGTGATCATGTTGAATTTACCTCTGTTTTGAGAAACTTGTATCTCCTGACCAAAAGTGATGGTTTCCCCACGAGAAAACGTCAAAAACGTCATAATGTGAGCGCAGCATGGGTTTTCAGATGATCATGTTGCATTCACCTCTGTTTTGAAATAAATGTATCTTCTGACCAAAAGTGATGTTTTCCCAACGAGAAAACGTCAAAAACGTCATAATGTGACCGCAGCATCAGTTTTCAGGTGATCATGTTGCATTTACATCTGTTTTGAGAAACTTGTGTCTCCTGACCAAAAGTGATGGTTTCCCCACGAGAAAACGTCAAAAACGTCATAATGTGAGCGCAGCATGAGTTTTCAGGTGATCATGTTGAATTTACCTCTGTTTTGAAATAAATGTATCTTCTGACCAAAAGTGATGGTTTCCCCACGAGAAAACGTCAAAAACGTCATAATGTGAGCGCAGCATGAGTTTTCAGATGATCATGTTGCATTTACATCTGTTTTGAGAAACTTGTATCTCCTGACCAAAAGTGATGGTTTCCCCACGAGAAAACGTCAAAAACGTCATAATGTGAGCGCAGCATGAGATTTCAAATGATCATGTTGCATTTACATCTGTTTTGAGAAACTTGTATCTCCTGACCAAAAGTGATGGTTTCCCCACGAGAAAATGTCAAAAACGTCATAATGTGAGCGCAGCATGAGTTTTCAGGTGATCATGTTGAATTTACCTCTGTTTTGAAATAAATGTATCTTCTGACCAAAAGTGATGTTTTCCCAACGAGGAAACGTCAAAAACGTCATAATGTGACCGCAGCATCAGTTTTCAGGTGATCATGTTGCATTTACATCTGTTTTGAGAAACTTGTGTCTCCTGACCAAAAGTGATGGTTTCCCCACGAGAAAACGTCAAAAACGTCATAATGTGAGCGCAGCATGAGTTTTCAGGTGATCATGTTGAATTTACCTCTGTTTTGAGAAACTTGTATCTCCTGACCAAAAGTGATGGTTTCCCCACGAGAAAACGTCAGAAACGTCATAATGTGACCGCAGCATGAGTTTTCAGGTGATCATGTTGCATTCACCTGTGTTTTGAAATAAATGTATCTCCTGACCAAAAGTGATGGTTTCCCCACGAGAAAACGTCAAAAACGTCATAATGTGAGCGCAGCATGAGTTTTCAGGTGATCATGTTGAATTTACCTCTGTTTTGAGAAACTTGTATCTCCTGACCAAAAGTGATGGTTTCCCCACGAGAAAACGTCAAAAACGTCATAATGTGAGCGCAGCATGGGTTTTCAGATGATCATGTTGCATTCACCTCTGTTTTGAAATAAATGTATCTTCTGACCAAAAGTGATGTTTTCCCAACGAGAAAACGTCAAAAACGTCATAATGTGACCGCAGCATCAGTTTTCAGGTGATCATGTTGCATTTACATCTGTTTTGAGAAACTTGTGTCTCCTGACCAAAAGTGATGGTTTCCCCACGAGAAAACGTCAAAAACGTCATAATGTGAGCGCAGCATGAGTTTTCAGGTGATCATGTTGAATTTACCTGTGTTTTGAAATAAATGTATCTCCTGACCAAAAGTGATGGTTTCCCCACGAGAAAACGTCAGAAACGTCATAATGTGACCGCAGCATGAGTTTTCAGGTGATCATGTTGCATTCACCTGTGTTTTGAAATAAATGTATCTCCTGACCAAAAGTGATGGTTTCCCCACGAGAAAACGTCAAAAACGTCATAATGTGAGCGCAGCATGAGTTTTCAGATGATCATGTTGCATTTACATCTGTTTTGAGAAACTTGTATCTCCTGACCAAAAGTGATGGTTTCCCCACGAGGAAACGTCAAAAACGTCATAATGTGAGCGCAGCATGAGTTTTCAGGTGATTATGTTGCATTTACATCTGTTTTGAGAAACTTGTATCTCCTGACCAAAAGTGATGGTTTCCCCACGAGAAAACGTCAAAAACGTCATAATGTGAGCGCAGCATGAGTTTTCAGGTGATCATGTTGAATTTACCTCTGTTTTGAAATAAATGTATCTTCTGACCAAAAGTGATGGTTTCCCAACGACAAAACGTCAAAAACGTCATAATGTGACCGCAGCATGAGTTTTCAGGTGATCATGTTTCATTCACATCTGTTTTGAAATAAATGTTTCTCCTGACCAAAAGTGATGGTTTCCCCACGAGAAAACGTCAAAAACGGCATAATGTGAGCGCAGCATGAGTTTTAAGGTGATCATGTTGCATTTACATCTGTTTTGAGAAACTTGTGTCTCCTGACCAAAAGTGATGGTTTCCCCACGAGAAAACGTCAGAAACGTCATAATTTGACCGCAGCACGAGTTTTCAGGTGATCATGTTGCATTTACCTCTGTTTTGAAATAAATGTATCTTCTGACCAAAAGTGATGGTTTCCCAACGACAAAACGTCAGAAACGTCATAATGTGAGCGCAGCATGAGTTTTCAGGTGATCATGTTTCATTCACATCTGTTTTGAAATAAATGTGTCTCCTGACCAAAAGTGATGGTTTCCCCACGAGAAAACGTCAAAAACGTCATAATGTGAGCGCAGCATGAGTTTTCAGATGATCATGTTGCATTTACATCTGTTTTGAGAAACTTGTATCTCCTGACCAAAAGTGATGGTTTCCCCACGAGAAAACGTCAGAAACGTCATAATGTGACCGCAGCATGAGTTTTCAGGTGATCATGTTGCATTTACATCTGTTTTGAGAAACTTGTGTCTCCTGACCAAAAGTGATGGTTTCCCCACGAGAAAACGTCAAAAACGTCATAATGTGAGCGCAGCATGAGTTTTCAGGTGATCATGTTGAATTTACCTGTGTTTTGAAATAAATGTATCTCCTGACCAAAAGTGATGGTTTCCCCACGAGAAAACGTCAGAAACGTCATAATGTGACCGCAGCATGAGTTTTCAGGTGATCATGTTGCATTCACCTGTGTTTTGAAATAAATGTATCTCCTGACCAAAAGTGATGGTTTCCCCACGAGAAAACGTCAAAAACGTCATAATGTGAGCGCAGCATGAGTTTTCAGATGATCATGTTGCATTTACATCTGTTTTGAGAAACTTGTATCTCCTGACCAAAAGTGATGGTTTCCCCACGAGGAAACGTCAAAAACGTCATAATGTGAGCGCAGCATGAGTTTTCAGGTGATTATGTTGCATTTACATCTGTTTTGAGAAACTTGTATCTCCTGACCAAAAGTGATGGTTTCCCCACGAGAAAACGTCAAAAACGTCATAATGTGAGCGCAGCATGAGTTTTCAGGTGATCATGTTGAATTTACCTCTGTTTTGAAATAAATGTATCTTCTGACCAAAAGTGATGGTTTCCCAACGACAAAACGTCAAAAACGTCATAATGTGACCGCAGCATGAGTTTTCAGGTGATCATGTTTCATTCACATCTGTTTTGAAATAAATGTTTCTCCTGACCAAAAGTGATGGTTTCCCCACGAGAAAACGTCAAAAACGGCATAATGTGAGCGCAGCATGAGTTTTAAGGTGATCATGTTGCATTTACATCTGTTTTGAGAAACTTGTGTCTCCTGACCAAAAGTGATGGTTTCCCCACGAGAAAACGTCAGAAACGTCATAATTTGACCGCAGCACGAGTTTTCAGGTGATCATGTTGCATTTACCTCTGTTTTGAAATAAATGTATCTTCTGACCAAAAGTGATGGTTTCCCCACGAGAAAACGTCAAAAACGTCATAATGTGAGCGCAGCATGAGTTTTCAGGTGATCATGTTGAATTTACCTCTGTTTTGAGAAACTTGTATCTCCTGACCAAAAGTGATGGTTTCCCCACGAGAAAACGTCAGAAACGTCATAATGTGACCGCAGCATGAGTTTTCAGGTGATCATGTTGCATTTACATCTGTTTTGAGAAACTTGTGTCTCCTGACCAAAAGTGATGGTTTCCCCACGAGAAAACGTCAGAAACGTCATAATGTGACCGCAGCATGAGTTTTCAGGTGATCATGTTGCATTCACCTGTGTTTTGAAATAAATGTATCTCCTGACCAAAAGTGATGGTTTCCCCACGAGAAGACGTCAAAAACGTCATAATGTGATCGCAGCATGAGTTTTCAGGTGATCATGTTGAATTTACCTCTGTTTTGAAATAAATGTATCTTCTGACCAAAAGTGATGTTTTCCCAACGAGAAAACGTCAAAAACGTCATAATGTGAGCGCAGCATGAGTTTTCAGGTGATCATGTTGCATTTACATCTGTTTTGAGAAACTTGTGTCTCCTGACCAAAAGTGATGGTTTCCCCACGAGAAAACGTCAGAAACGTCATAATTTGACCGCAGCATGAGTTTTCAGGTGATCATGTTGAATTTACCTCTGTTTTGAAATAAATGTATCTTCTGACCAAAAGTGATGGTTTCCCAACGACAAAACGTCAGAAACGTCATAATGTGAGCGCAGCATGAGTTTTCAGGTGATCATGTTTCATTCACATCTGTTTTGAAATAAATGTGTCTCCTGACCAAAAGTGATGGTTTCCCCACGAGAAAACGTCAAAAACGTCATAATGTGACCGCAGCATGAGTTTTCAGATGATCATGTTGCATTTACATCTGTTTTGAGAAACTTGTATCTCCTGACCAAAAGTGATGGTTTCCCCACCAGAAAACGTCAAAAACGTCATAATGTGAGCGCAGCATGAGTTTTCAGGTGATCATGTTGAATTTACCTCTGTTTTGAAATAAATGTATCTTCTGACCAAAAGTGATGGTTTCCCAACGACAAAACGTCAGAAACGTCATAATGTGAGCGCAGCATGAGTTTTCAGGTGATCATGTTTCATTCACATCTGTTTTGAAATAAATGTGTCTCCTGACCAAAAGTGATGGTTTCCCCACGAGAAAACGTCAAAAACGTCATAATGTGAGCGCAGCATGAGTTTTCAGATGATCATGTTGCATTTACATCTGTTTTGAGAAACTTGTATCTCCTGACCAAAAGTGATGGTTTCCCCACGAGAAAACGTCAGAAACGTCATAATGTGAGCGCAGCATGAGTTTTCAGGTGATCATGTTGCATTTACATCTGTTTTGAGAAACTTGTGTCTGCTGACCAAAAGCGATGGTTTCCCCACGAGAAAACGTCAGAAACGTCATAATTTGACCGCAGCACGAGTTTTCAGGTGATCATGTTGCATTTACCTCTGTTTTGAAATAAATGTATCTTCTGACCAGAAGTGATGGTTTCCCCACGAGAAAACGTCAAAAACGTCATAATGTGAGCGCAGCATGAGTTTTCAGATGATCATGTTGCATTTACATCTGTTTTGAGAAACTTGTATCTCCTGACCAAAAGTGATGGTTTCCCCACGAGAAAACGTCAGAAACGTCATAATGTGACCGCAGCATGAGTTTTCAGGTGATCATGTTGCATTTACATCTGTTTTGAGAAACTTGTGTCTGCTGACCAAAAGCGATGGTTTCCCCACGAGAAAACGTCAGAAACGTCATAATTTGACCGCAGCACGAGTTTTCAGGTGATCATGTTGCATTTACCTCTGTTTTGAAATAAATGTATCTTCTGACCAGAAGTGATGGTTTCCCCACGAGAAAACGTCAAAAACGTCATAATGTGAGCGCAGCATGAGTTTTCAGATGATCATGTTGCATTTACATCTGTTTTGAGAAACTTGTATCTCCTGACCAAAAGTGATGGTTTCCCCACGAGAAAACGTCAGAAACGTCATAATGTGAGCGCAGCATGAGTTTTCAGGTGATCATGTTGCATTTACATCTGTTTTGAGAAACTTGTGTCTCCTGACCAAAAGTGATGGTTTCCCCACGAGAAAACGTCAAAAACGTCATAATGTGAGCGCAGCATGAGTTTTCAGGTGATCATGTTGAATTTACCTGTGTTTTGAAATAAATGTATCTCCTGACCAAAAGTGATGGTTTCCCCACGAGAAAACGTCAGAAACGTCATAATGTGACCGCAGCATGAGTTTTCAGGTGATCATGTTGCATTCACCTGTGTTTTGAAATAAATGTATCTCCTGACCAAAAGTGATGGTTTCCCCACGAGAAAACGTCAAAAACGTCATAATGTGAGCGCAGCATGAGTTTTCAGATGATCATGTTGCATTTACATCTGTTTTGAGAAACTTGTATCTCCTGACCAAAAGTGATGGTTTCCCCACGAGGAAACGTCAAAAACGTCATAATGTGAGCGCAGCATGAGTTTTAAGGTGATCATGTTGCATTTACATCTGTTTTGAGAAACTTGTGTCTCCTGACCAAAAGTGATGGTTTCCCCACGAGAAAACGTCAGAAACGTCATAATTTGACCGCAGCACGAGTTTTCAGGTGATCATGTTGCATTTACCTCTGTTTTGAAATAAATGTATCTTCTGACCAAAAGTGATGGTTTCCCCACGAGAAAACGTCAAAAACGTCATAATGTGAGCGCAGCATGAGTTTTCAGGTGATCATGTTGAATTTACCTCTGTTTTGAGAAACTTGTATCTCCTGACCAAAAGTGATGGTTTCCCCACGAGAAAACGTCAGAAACGTCATAATGTGACCGCAGCATGAGTTTTCAGGTGATCATGTTGCATTTACATCTGTTTTGAGAAACTTGTGTCTCCTGACCAAAAGTGATGGTTTCCCCACGAGAAAACGTCAGAAACGTCATAATGTGACCGCAGCATGAGTTTTCAGGTGATCATGTTGCATTCACCTGTGTTTTGAAATAAATGTATCTCCTGACCAAAAGTGATGGTTTCCCCACGAGAAGACGTCAAAAACGTCATAATGTGATCGCAGCATGAGTTTTCAGGTGATCATGTTGAATTTACCTCTGTTTTGAAATAAATGTATCTTCTGACCAAAAGTGATGTTTTCCCAACGAGAAAACGTCAAAAACGTCATAATGTGAGCGCAGCATGAGTTTTCAGGTGATCATGTTGCATTTACATCTGTTTTGAGAAACTTGTGTCTCCTGACCAAAAGTGATGGTTTCCCCACGAGAAAACGTCAGAAACGTCATAATTTGACTGCAGCATGAGTTTTCAGGTGATCATGTTGAATTTACCTCTGTTTTGAAATAAATGTATCTTCTGACCAAAAGTGATGGTTTCCCAACGACAAAACGTCAGAAACGTCATAATGTGAGCGCAGCATGAGTTTTCAGGTGATCATGTTTCATTCACATCTGTTTTGAAATAAATGTGTCTCCTGACCAAAAGTGATGGTTTCCCCACGAGAAAACGTCAAAAACGTCATAATGTGACCGCAGCATGAGTTTTCAGATGATCATGTTGCATTTACATCTGTTTTGAGAAACTTGTATCTCCTGACCAAAAGTGATGGTTTCCCCACGAGAAAACGTCAAAAACGTCATAATGTGAGCGCAGCATGAGTTTTCAGGTGATCATGTTGAATTTACCTCTGTTTTGAAATAAATGTATCTTCTGACCAAAAGTGATGGTTTCCCCACGAGAAAACGTCAAAAACGTCATAATGTGAGCGCAGCATGAGTTTTCAGGTGATCATGTTGAATTTACCTCTGTTTTGAAATAAATGTATCTTCTAACCAAAAGTGATGTTTTCCCAACGAGAAAACATCAAAAACGTCATAATGTGACCGCAGCATCAGTTTTCAGGTGATCATGTTGCATTTACATCTGTTTTGAGAAACTTGTGTCTCCTGACCAAAAGTGATGGTTTCCCCACGAGAAAACGTCAAAAACGTCATAATGTGACCGCAGCATGAGTTTTCAGATGATCATGTTGCATTTACATCTGTTTTGAGAAACTTGTATCTCCTGACCAAAAGTGATGGTTTCCCCACGAGAAAACGTCAAAAACGTCATAATGTGAGCGCAGCATGAGTTTTCAGGTGATCATGTTGAATTTACCTCTGTTTTGAAATAAATGTATCTTCTGACCAAAAGTGATGGTTTCCCAACGACAAAACGTCAGAAACGTCATAATGTGAGCGCAGCATGAGTTTTCAGGTGATCATGTTTCATTCACATCTGTTTTGAAATAAATGTGTCTCCTGACCAAAAGTGATGGTTTCCCCACGAGAAAACGTCAAAAACGTCATAATGTGAGCGCAGCATGAGTTTTCAGATGATCATGTTGCATTTACATCTGTTTTGAGAAACTTGTATCTCCTGACCAAAAGTGATGGTTTCCCCACGAGAAAACGTCAGAAACGTCATAATGTGACCGCAGCATGAGTTTTCAGGTGATCATGTTGCATTTACATCTGTTTTGAGAAACTTGTGTCTGCTGACCAAAAGCGATGGTTTCCCCACGAGAAAACGTCAGAAACGTCATAATTTGACCGCAGCACGAGTTTTCAGGTGATCATGTTGCATTTACCTCTGTTTTGAAATAAATGTATCTTCTGACCAGAAGTGATGGTTTCCCCACGAGAAAACGTCAAAAACGTCATAATGTGAGCGCAGCATGAGTTTTCAGATGATCATGTTGCATTTACATCTGTTTTGAGAAACTTGTATCTCCTGACCAAAAGTGATGGTTTCCCCACGAGAAAACGTCAGAAACGTCATAATGTGACCGCAGCATGAGTTTTCAGGTGATCATGTTGCATTTACATCTGTTTTGAGAAACTTGTGTCTGCTGACCAAAAGCGATGGTTTCCCCACGAGAAAACGTCAGAAACATCATAATTTGACCGCAGCACGAGTTTTCAGGTGATCATGTTGCATTTACCTCTGTTTTGAAATAAATGTATCTTCTGACCAGAAGTGATGGTTTCCCCACGAGAAAACGTCAAAAACGTCATAATGTGAGCGCAGCATGAGTTTTCAGATGATCATGTTGCATTTACATCTGTTTTGAGAAACTTGTATCTCCTGACCAAAAGTGATGGTTTCCCCACGAGAAAACGTCAGAAACGTCATAATGTGAGCGCAGCATGAGTTTTCAGGTGATCATGTTGCATTTACATCTGTTTTGAGAAACTTGTGTCTCCTGACCAAAAGTGATGGTTTCCCCACGAGAAAACGTCAAAAACGTCATAATGTGAGCGCAGCATGAGTTTTCAGGTGATCATGTTGAATTTACCTGTGTTTTGAAATAAATGTATCTCCTGACCAAAAGTGATGGTTTCCCCACGAGAAAACGTCAGAAACGTCATAATGTGACCGCAGCATGAGTTTTCAGGTGATCATGTTGCATTCACCTGTGTTTTGAAATAAATGTATCTCCTGACCAAAAGTGATGGTTTCCCCACGAGAAAACGTCAAAAACGTCATAATGTGAGCGCAGCATGAGTTTTCAGATGATCATGTTGCATTTACATCTGTTTTGAGAAACTTGTATCTCCTGACCAAAAGTGATGGTTTCCCCACGAGGAAACGTCAAAAACGTCATAATGTGAGCGCAGCATGAGTTTTAAGGTGATCATGTTGCATTTACATCTGTTTTGAGAAACTTGTGTCTCCTGACCAAAAGTGATGGTTTCCCCACGAGAAAACGTCAGAAACGTCATAATTTGACCGCAGCACGAGTTTTCAGGTGATCATGTTGCATTTACCTCTGTTTTGAAATAAATGTATCTTCTGACCAAAAGTGATGGTTTCCCCACGAGAAAACGTCAAAAACGTCATAATGTGAGCGCAGCATGAGTTTTCAGGTGATCATGTTGAATTTACCTCTGTTTTGAGAAACTTGTATCTCCTGACCAAAAGTGATGGTTTCCCCACGAGAAAACGTCAGAAACGTCATAATGTGACCGCAGCATGAGTTTTCAGGTGATCATGTTGCATTTACATCTGTTTTGAGAAACTTGTGTCTCCTGACCAAAAGTGATGGTTTCCCCACGAGAAAACGTCAGAAACGTCATAATGTGACCGCAGCATGAGTTTTCAGGTGATCATGTTGCATTCACCTGTGTTTTGAAATAAATGTATCTCCTGACCAAAAGTGATGGTTTCCCCACGAGAAGACGTCAAAAACGTCATAATGTGATCGCAGCATGAGTTTTCAGGTGATCATGTTGAATTTACCTCTGTTTTGAAATAAATGTATCTTCTGACCAAAAGTGATGTTTTCCCAACGAGAAAACGTCAAAAACGTCATAATGTGAGCGCAGCATGAGTTTTCAGGTGATCATGTTGCATTTACATCTGTTTTGAGAAACTTGTGTCTCCTGACCAAAAGTGATGGTTTCCCCACGAGAAAACGTCAGAAACGTCATAATTTGACTGCAGCATGAGTTTTCAGGTGATCATGTTGAATTTACCTCTGTTTTGAAATAAATGTATCTTCTGACCAAAAGTGATGGTTTCCCAACGACAAAACGTCAGAAACGTCATAATGTGAGCGCAGCATGAGTTTTCAGGTGATCATGTTTCATTCACATCTGTTTTGAAATAAATGTGTCTCCTGACCAAAAGTGATGGTTTCCCCACGAGAAAACGTCAAAAACGTCATAATGTGACCGCAGCATGAGTTTTCAGATGATCATGTTGCATTTACATCTGTTTTGAGAAACTTGTATCTCCTGACCAAAAGTGATGGTTTCCCCACGAGAAAACGTCAAAAACGTCATAATGTGAGCGCAGCATGAGTTTTCAGGTGATCATGTTGAATTTACCTCTGTTTTGAAATAAATGTATCTTCTGACCAAAAGTGATGGTTTCCCCACGAGAAAACGTCAAAAACGTCATAATGTGAGCGCAGCATGAGTTTTCAGGTGATCATGTTGAATTTACCTCTGTTTTGAAATAAATGTATCTTCTAACCAAAAGTGATGTTTTCCCAACGAGAAAACATCAAAAACGTCATAATGTGACCGCAGCATCAGTTTTCAGGTGATCATGTTGCATTTACATCTGTTTTGAGAAACTTGTGTCTCCTGACCAAAAGTGATGGTTTCCCCACGAGAAAACGTCAAAAACGTCATAATGTGAGCGCAGCATGAGTTTTCAGATGATCATGTTGCATTTACATCTGTTTTGAGAAACTTGTATCTCCTGACCAAAAGTGATGGTTTCCCCACGAGAAAACGTCAAAAACGTCATAATGTGAGCGCAGCATGAGTTTTCAGGTGATCATGTTGAATTTACCTCTGTTTTGAAATAAATGTATCTTCTGACCAAAAGTGATGGTTTCCCAACGACAAAACGTCAAAAACGTCATAATGTGACCGCAGCATGAGTTTTCAGGTGATCATGTTTCATTCACATCTGTTTTGAAATAAATGTATCTTCTGACCAAAAGTGATGGTTTCCCCACGAGAAAACGTCAAAAACGTCATAATGTGAGCGCAGCATGAGTTTTCAGGTGATCATGTTGAATTTACCTCTGTTTTGAGAAACTTGTATCTCCTGACCAAAAGTGATGGTTTCCCCACGAGAAAACGTCAGAAACGTCATAATGTGACCGCAGCATGAGTTTTCAGGTGATCATGTTGCATTTACATCTGTTTTGAGAAACTTGTGTCTCCTGACCAAAAGTGATGGTTTCCCCACGAGAAAACGTCAGAAACGTCATAATGTGACCGCAGCATGAGTTTTCAGGTGATCATGTTGCATTCACCTGTGTTTTGAAATAAATGTATCTCCTGACCAAAAGTGATGGTTTCCCCACGAGAAGACGTCAAAAACGTCATAATGTGATCGCAGCATGAGTTTTCAGGTGATCATGTTGAATTTACCTCTGTTTTGAAATAAATGTATCTTCTGACCAAAAGTGATGTTTTCCCAACGAGAAAACGTCAAAAACGTCATAATGTGAGCGCAGCATGAGTTTTCAGGTGATCATGTTGCATTTACATCTGTTTTGAGAAACTTGTGTCTCCTGACCAAAAGTGATGGTTTCCCCACGAGAAAACGTCAGAAACGTCATAATTTGACCGCAGCATGAGTTTTCAGGTGATCATGTTGAATTTACCTCTGTTTTGAAATAAATGTATCTTCTGACCAAAAGTGATGGTTTCCCAACGACAAAACGTCAGAAACGTCATAATGTGAGCGCAGCATGAGTTTTCAGGTGATCATGTTTCATTCACATCTGTTTTGAAATAAATGTGTCTCCTGACGAAAAGTGATGGTTTCCCCACGAGAAAACGTCAAAAACGTCATAATGTGAGCGCAGCATGAGTTTTCAGATGATCATGTTGCATTTACATCTGTTTTGAGAAACTTGTATCTCCTGACCAAAAGTGATGGTTTCCCCACGAGAAAACGTCAGAAACGTCATAATGTGACCGCAGCATGAGTTTTCAGGTGATCATGTTGCATTTACATCTGTTTTGAGAAACTTGTGTCTGCTGACCAAAAGCGATGGTTTCCCCACGAGAAAACGTCAGAAACGTCATAATTTGACCGCAGCACGAGTTTTCAGGTGATCATGTTGCATTTACCTCTGTTTTGAAATAAATGTATCTTCTGACCAGAAGTGATGGTTTCCCAACGAGAAAACGTCAAAAACGTCATAATGTGAGCGCAGCATGAGTTTTCAGATGATCATGTTGCATTTACATCTGTTTTGAGAAACTTGTATCTCCTGACCAAAAGTGATGGTTTCCCCACGAGAAAACGTCAGAAACGTCATAATGTGACCGCAGCATGAGTTTTCAGGTGATCATGTTGCATTTACATCTGTTTTGAGAAACTTGTGTCTGCTGACCAAAAGCGATGGTTTCCCCACGAGAAAACGTCAGAAACGTCATAATTTGACCGCAGCACGAGTTTTCAGGTGATCATGTTGCATTTACCTCTGTTTTGAAATAAATGTATCTTCTGACCAGAAGTGATGGTTTCCCCACGAGAAAACGTCAAAAACGTCATAATGTGAGCGCAGCATGAGTTTTCAGATGATCATGTTGCATTTACATCTGTTTTGAGAAACTTGTATCTCCTGACCAAAAGTGATGGTTTCCCCACGAGAAAACGTCAGAAACGTCATAATTTGACCGCAGCACGAGTTTTCAGGTGATCATGTTGCATTTACCTCTGTTTTGAAATAAATGTATCTTCTGACCAAAAGTGATGTTTTCCCAACGAGAAAACGTCAAAAACGTCATAATGTGACCGCAGCATCAGTTTTCAGGTGATCATGTTGCATTTACATCTGTTTTGAGAAACTTGTGTCTCCTGACCAAAAGTGATGGTTTCCCCACGAGAAAACGTCAAAAACGTCATAATGTGAGCGCAGCATGAGTTTTCAGGTGATCATGTTGAATTTACCTCTGTTTTGAGAAACTTGTATCTCCTGACCAAAAGTGATGGTTTCCCCACGAGAAAACGTCAAAAACGTCATAATGTGAGCGCAGCATGGGTTTTCAGATGATCATGTTGCATTCACCTCTGTTTTGAAATAAATGTATCTTCTGACCAAAAGTGATGTTTTCCCAACGAGAAAACGTCAAAAACGTCATAATGTGACCGCAGCATCAGTTTTCAGGTGATCATGTTGCATTTACATCTGTTTTGAGAAACTTGTGTCTCCTGACCAAAAGTGATGGTTTCCCCACGAGAAAACGTCAAAAACGTCATAATGTGAGCGCAGCATGAGTTTTCAGGTGATCATGTTGAATTTACCTCTGTTTTGAAATAAATGTATCTTCTGACCAAAAGTGATGGTTTCCCCACGAGAAAACGTCAAAAACGTCATAATGTGAGCGCAGCATGAGTTTTCAGATGATCATGTTGCATTTACATCTGTTTTGAGAAACTTGTATCTCCTGACCAAAAGTGATGGTTTCCCCACGAGAAAACGTCAAAAACGTCATAATGTGAGCGCAGCATGAGTTTTCAGATGATCATGTTGCATTTACATCTGTTTTGAGAAACTTGTATCTCCTGACCAAAAGTGATGGTTTCCCCACGAGAAAATGTCAAAAACGTCATAATGTGAGGCGCAGCATGAGTTTTCAGGTGATCATGTTGAATTTACCTCTGTTTTGAAATAAATGTATCTTCTGACCAAAAGTGATGTTTTCCCAACGAGGAAACGTCAAAAACGTCATAATGTGACCGCAGCATCAGTTTTCAGGTGATCATGTTGCATTTACATCTGTTTTGAGAAACTTGTGTCTCCTGACCAAAAGTGATGGTTTCCCCACGAGAAAACGTCAAAAACGTCATAATGTGAGCGCAGCATGAGTTTTCAGGTGATCATGTTGAATTTACCTCTGTTTTGAGAAACTTGTATCTCCTGACCAAAAGTGATGGTTTCCCCACGAGAAAACGTCAGAAACGTCATAATGTGACCGCAGCATGAGTTTTCAGGTGATCATGTTGCATTCACCTGTGTTTTGAAATAAATGTATCTCCTGACCAAAAGTGATGGTTTCCCCACGAGAAAACGTCAAAAACGTCATAATGTGAGCGCAGCATGAGTTTTCAGGTGATCATGTTGAATTTACCTCTGTTTTGAGAAACTTGTATCTCCTGACCAAAAGTGATGGTTTCCCCACGAGAAAACGTCAAAAACGTCATAATGTGAGCGCAGCATGGGTTTTCAGATGATCATGTTGCATTCACCTCTGTTTTGAAATAAATGTATCTTCTGACCAAAAGTGATGTTTTCCCAACGAGAAAACGTCAAAAACGTCATAATGTGACCGCAGCATCAGTTTTCAGGTGATCATGTTGCATTTACATCTGTTTTGAGAAACTTGTGTCTCCTGACCAAAAGTGATGGTTTCCCCACGAGAAAACGTCAAAAACGTCATAATGTGAGCGCAGCATGAGTTTTCAGGTGATCATGTTGAATTTACCTGTGTTTTGAAATAAATGTATCTCCTGACCAAAAGTGATGGTTTCCCCACGAGAAAACGTCAAAAACGTCATAATGTGAGCGCAGCATGAGTTTTCAGATGATCATGTTGCATTTACATCTGTTTTGAGAAACTTGTATCTCCTGACCAAAAGTGATGGTTTCCCCACGAGGAAACGTCAAAAACGTCATAATGTGAGCGCAGCATGAGTTTTCAGGTGATTATGTTGCATTTACATCTGTTTTGAGAAACTTGTATCTCCTGACCAAAAGTGATGGTTTCCCCACGAGAAAACGTCAAAAACGTCATAATGTGAGCGCAGCATGAGTTTTCAGGTGATCATGTTGAATTTACCTCTGTTTTGAAATAAATGTATCTTCTGACCAAAAGTGATGGTTTCCCAACGACAAAACGTCAAAAACGTCATAATGTGACCGCAGCATGAGTTTTCAGGTGATCATGTTTCATTCACATCTGTTTTGAAATAAATGTTTCTCCTGACCAAAAGTGATGGTTTCCCCACGAGAAAACGTCAAAAACGGCATAATGTGAGCGCAGCATGAGTTTTAAGGTGATCATGTTGCATTTACATCTGTTTTGAGAAACTTGTGTCTCCTGACCAAAAGTGATGGTTTCCCCACGAGAAAACGTCAGAAACGTCATAATTTGACCGCAGCACGAGTTTTCAGGTGATCATGTTGCATTTACCTCTGTTTTGAAATAAATGTATCTTCTGACCAAAAGTGATGGTTTCCCCACGAGAAAACGTCAAAAACGTCATAATGTGAGCGCAGCATGAGTTTTCAGGTGATCATGTTGAATTTACCTCTGTTTTGAGAAACTTGTATCTCCTGACCAAAAGTGATGGTTTCCCCACGAGAAAACGTCAGAAACGTCATAATGTGACCGCAGCATGAGTTTTCAGGTGATCATGTTGCATTTACATCTGTTTTGAGAAACTTGTGTCTCCTGACCAAAAGTGATGGTTTCCCCACGAGAAAACGTCAGAAACGTCATAATGTGACCGCAGCATGAGTTTTCAGGTGATCATGTTGCATTCACCTGTGTTTTGAAATAAATGTATCTCCTGACCAAAAGTGATGGTTTCCCCACGAGAAGACGTCAAAAACGTCATAATGTGATCGCAGCATGAGTTTTCAGGTGATCATGTTGAATTTACCTCTGTTTTGAAATAAATGTATCTTCTGACCAAAAGTGATGTTTTCCCAACGAGAAAACGTCAAAAACGTCATAATGTGAGCGCAGCATGAGTTTTCAGGTGATCATGTTGCATTTACATCTGTTTTGAGAAACTTGTGTCTCCTGACCAAAAGTGATGGTTTCCCCACGAGAAAACGTCAGAAACGTCATAATTTGACCGCAGCATGAGTTTTCAGGTGATCATGTTGAATTTACCTCTGTTTTGAAATAAATGTATCTTCTGACCAAAAGTGATGGTTTCCCAACGACAAAACGTCAGAAACGTCATAATGTGAGCGCAGCATGAGTTTTCAGGTGATCATGTTTCATTCACATCTGTTTTGAAATAAATGTGTCTCCTGACCAAAAGTGATGGTTTCCCCACGAGAAAACGTCAAAAACGTCATAATGTGACCGCAGCATGAGTTTTCAGATGATCATGTTGCATTTACATCTGTTTTGAGAAACTTGTATCTCCTGACCAAAAGTGATGGTTTCCCCACGAGAAAACGTCAAAAACGTCATAATGTGAGCGCAGCATGAGTTTTCAGGTGATCATGTTGAATTTACCTGTGTTTTGAAATAAATGTATCTCCTGACCAAAAGTGATGGTTTCCCCACGAGAAAACGTCAGAAACGTCATAATGTGACCGCAGCATGAGTTTTCAGGTGATCATGTTGCATTCACCTGTGTTTTGAAATAAATGTATCTCCTGACCAAAAGTGATGGTTTCCCCACGAGAAAACGTCAAAAACGTCATAATGTGAGCGCAGCATGAGTTTTCAGATGATCATGTTGCATTTACATCTGTTTTGAGAAACTTGTATCTCCTGACCAAAAGTGATGGTTTCCCCACGAGGAAACGTCAAAAACGTCATAATGTGAGCGCAGCATGAGTTTTCAGGTGATCATGTTGCATTTACATCTGTTTTGAGAAACTTGTATCTCCTGACCAAAAGTGATGGTTTCCCCACGAGAAAACGTCAAAAACGTCATAATGTGAGCGCAGCATGAGTTTTCAGGTGATCATGTTGAATTTACCTCTGTTTTGAAATAAATGTATCTTCTGACCAAAAGTGATGGTTTCCCAACGACAAAACGTCAAAAACGTCATAATGTGACCGCAGCATGAGTTTTCAGGTGATCATGTTTCATTCACATCTGTTTTGAAATAAATGTTTCTCCTGACCAAAAGTGATGGTTTCCCCACGAGAAAACGTCAAAAACGGCATAATGTGAGCGCAGCATGAGTTTTAAGGTGATCATGTTGCATTTACATCTGTTTTGAGAAACTTGTGTCTCCTGACCAAAAGTGATGGTTTCCCCACGAGAAAACGTCAGAAACGTCATAATTTGACCGCAGCACGAGTTTTCAGGTGATCATGTTGCATTTACATCTGTTTTGAGAAACTTGTGTCTGCTGACCAAAAGCGATGGTTTCCCCACGAGAAAACGTCAGAAACGTCATAATTTGACCGCAGCACGAGTTTTCAGGTGATCATGTTGCATTTACCTCTGTTTTGAAATAAATGTATCTTCTGACCAGAAGTGATGGTTTCCCCACGAGAAAACGTCAAAAACGTCATAATGTGAGCGCAGCATGAGTTTTCAGATGATCATGTTGCATTTACATCTGTTTTGAGAAACTTGTATCTCCTGACCAAAAGTGATGGTTTCCCCACGAGAAAACGTCAGAAACGTCATAATGTGACCGCAGCATGAGTTTTCAGGTGATCATGTTGCATTTACATCTGTTTTGAGAAACTTGTGTCTGCTGACCAAAAGCGATGGTTTCCCCACGAGAAAACGTCAGAAACGTCATAATTTGACCGCAGCACGAGTTTTCAGGTGATCATGTTGCATTTACCTCTGTTTTGAAATAAATGTATCTTCTGACCAGAAGTGATGGTTTCCCCACGAGAAAACGTCAAAAACGTCATAATGTGAGCGCAGCATGAGTTTTCAGATGATCATGTTGCATTTACATCTGTTTTGAGAAACTTGTATCTCCTGACCAAAAGTGATGGTTTCCCCACGAGAAAACGTCAGAAACGTCATAATGTGAGCGCAGCATGAGTTTTCAGGTGATCATGTTGCATTTACATCTGTTTTGAGAAACTTGTGTCTCCTGACCAAAAGTGATGGTTTCCCCACGAGAAAACGTCAAAAACGTCATAATGTGAGCGCAGCATGAGTTTTCAGGTGATCATGTTGAATTTACCTGTGTTTTGAAATAAATGTATCTCCTGACCAAAAGTGATGGTTTCCCCACGAGAAAACGTCAGAAACGTCATAATGTGACCGCAGCATGAGTTTTCAGGTGATCATGTTGCATTCACCTGTGTTTTGAAATAAATGTATCTCCTGACCAAAAGTGATGGTTTCCCCACGAGAAAACGTCAAAAACGTCATAATGTGAGCGCAGCATGAGTTTTCAGATGATCATGTTGCATTTACATCTGTTTTGAGAAACTTGTATCTCCTGACCAAAAGTGATGGTTTCCCCACGAGGAAACGTCAAAAACGTCATAATGTGAGCGCAGCATGAGTTTTCAGGTGATCATGTTGCATTTACATCTGTTTTGAGAAACTTGTATCTCCTGACCAAAAGTGATGGTTTCCCCACGAGAAAACGTCAAAAACGTCATAATGTGAGCGCAGCATGAGTTTTCAGGTGATCATGTTGAATTTACCTCTGTTTTGAAATAAATGTATCTTCTGACCAAAAGTGATGGTTTCCCAACGACAAAACGTCAAAAACGTCATAATGTGACCGCAGCATGAGTTTTCAGGTGATCATGTTTCATTCACATCTGTTTTGAAATAAATGTTTCTCCTGACCAAAAGTGATGGTTTCCCCACGAGAAAACGTCAAAAACGGCATAATGTGAGCGCAGCATGAGTTTTAAGGTGATCATGTTGCATTTACATCTGTTTTGAGAAACTTGTGTCTCCTGACCAAAAGTGATGGTTTCCCCACGAGAAAACGTCAGAAACGTCATAATTTGACCGCAGCACGAGTTTTCAGGTGATCATGTTGCATTTACCTCTGTTTTGAAATAAATGTATCTTCTGACCAAAAGTGATGGTTTCCCCACGAGAAAACGTCAAAAACGTCATAATGTGAGCGCAGCATGAGTTTTCAGGTGATCATGTTGAATTTACCTCTGTTTTGAGAAACTTGTATCTCCTGACCAAAAGTGATGGTTTCCCCACGAGAAAACGTCAGAAACGTCATAATGTGACCGCAGCATGAGTTTTCAGGTGATCATGTTGCATTTACATCTGTTTTGAGAAACTTGTGTCTCCTGACCAAAAGTGATGGTTTCCCCACGAGAAAACGTCAGAAACGTCATAATGTGACCGCAGCATGAGTTTTCAGGTGATCATGTTGCATTCACCTGTGTTTTGAAATAAATGTATCTCCTGACCAAAAGTGATGGTTTCCCCACGAGAAAACGTCAAAAACGTCATAATGTGAGCGCAGCATGAGTTTTCAGATGATCATGTTGCATTTACATCTGTTTTGAGAAACTTGTATCTCCTGACCAAAAGTGATGGTTTCCCCACGAGGAAACGTCAAAAACGTCATAATGTGAGCGCAGCATGAGTTTTCAGGTGATCATGTTGCATTTACATCTGTTTTGAGAAACTTGTATCTCCTGACCAAAAGTGATGGTTTCCCCACGAGAAAACGTCAAAAACGTCATAATGTGAGCGCAGCATGAGTTTTCAGGTGATCATGTTGAATTTACCTCTGTTTTGAAATAAATGTATCTTCTGACCAAAAGTGATGGTTTCCCAACGACAAAACGTCAAAAACGTCATAATGTGACCGCAGCATGAGTTTTCAGGTGATCATGTTTCATTCACATCTGTTTTGAAATAAATGTTTCTCCTGACCAAAAGTGATGGTTTCCCCACGAGAAAACGTCAAAAACGGCATAATGTGAGCGCAGCATGAGTTTTAAGGTGATCATGTTGCATTTACATCTGTTTTGAGAAACTTGTGTCTCCTGACCAAAAGTGATGGTTTCCCCACGAGAAAACGTCAGAAACGTCATAATTTGACCGCAGCACGAGTTTTCAGGTGATCATGTTGCATTTACCTCTGTTTTGAAATAAATGTATCTTCTGACCAAAAGTGATGGTTTCCCCACGAGAAAACGTCAAAAACGTCATAATGTGAGCGCAGCATGAGTTTTCAGGTGATCATGTTGAATTTACCTCTGTTTTGAGAAACTTGTATCTCCTGACCAAAAGTGATGGTTTCCCCACGAGAAAACGTCAGAAACGTCATAATGTGACCGCAGCATGAGTTTTCAGGTGATCATGTTGCATTTACATCTGTTTTGAGAAACTTGTGTCTCCTGACCAAAAGTGATGGTTTCCCCACGAGAAAACGTCAGAAACGTCATAATGTGACCGCAGCATGAGTTTTCAGGTGATCATGTTGCATTCACCTGTGTTTTGAAATAAATGTATCTCCTGACCAAAAGTGATGGTTTCCCCACGAGAAGACGTCAAAAACGTCATAATGTGATCGCAGCATGAGTTTTCAGGTGATCATGTTGAATTTACCTCTGTTTTGAAATAAATGTATCTTCTGACCAAAAGTGATGTTTTCCCAACGAGAAAACGTCAAAAACGTCATAATGTGAGCGCAGCATGAGTTTTCAGGTGATCATGTTGCATTTACATCTGTTTTGAGAAACTTGTGTCTCCTGACCAAAAGTGATGGTTTCCCCACGAGAAAACGTCAGAAACGTCATAATTTGACTGCAGCATGAGTTTTCAGGTGATCATGTTGAATTTACCTCTGTTTTGAAATAAATGTATCTTCTGACCAAAAGTGATGGTTTCCCAACGACAAAACGTCAGAAACGTCATAATGTGAGCGCAGCATGAGTTTTCAGGTGATCATGTTTCATTCACATCTGTTTTGAAATAAATGTGTCTCCTGACCAAAAGTGATGGTTTCCCCACGAGAAAACGTCAAAAACGTCATAATGTGACCGCAGCATGAGTTTTCAGATGATCATGTTGCATTTACATCTGTTTTGAGAAACTTGTATCTCCTGACCAAAAGTGATGGTTTCCCCACGAGAAAACGTCAAAAACGTCATAATGTGAGCGCAGCATGAGTTTTCAGGTGATCATGTTGAATTTACCTCTGTTTTGAAATAAATGTATCTTCTGACCAAAAGTGATGGTTTCCCAACGACAAAACGTCAGAAACGTCATAATGTGAGCGCAGCATGAGTTTTCAGGTGATCATGTTTCATTCACATCTGTTTTGAAATAAATGTGTCTCCTGACCAAAAGTGATGGTTTCCCCACGAGAAAACGTCAAAAACGTCATAATGTGAGCGCAGCATGAGTTTTCAGATGATCATGTTGCATTTACATCTGTTTTGAGAAACTTGTATCTCCTGACCAAAAGTGATGGTTTCCCCACGAGAAAACGTCAGAAACGTCATAATGTGACCGCAGCATGAGTTTTCAGGTGATCATGTTGCATTTACATCTGTTTTGAGAAACTTGTGTCTGCTGACCAAAAGCGATGGTTTCCCCACGAGAAAACGTCAGAAACGTCATAATTTGACCGCAGCACGAGTTTTCAGGTGATCATGTTGCATTTACCTCTGTTTTGAAATAAATGTATCTTCTGACCAGAAGTGATGGTTTCCCCACGAGAAAACGTCAAAAACGTCATAATGTGAGCGCAGCATGAGTTTTCAGATGATCATGTTGCATTTACATCTGTTTTGAGAAACTTGTATCTCCTGACCAAAAGTGATGGTTTCCCCACGAGAAAACGTCAGAAACGTCATAATGTGACCGCAGCATGAGTTTTCAGGTGATCATGTTGCATTTACATCTGTTTTGAGAAACTTGTGTCTGCTGACCAAAAGCGATGGTTTCCCCACGAGAAAACGTCAGAAACGTCATAATTTGACCGCAGCACGAGTTTTCAGGTGATCATGTTGCATTTACCTCTGTTTTGAAATAAATGTATCTTCTGACCAGAAGTGATGGTTTCCCCACGAGAAAACGTCAAAAACGTCATAATGTGAGCGCAGCATGAGTTTTCAGATGATCATGTTGCATTTACATCTGTTTTGAGAAACTTGTATCTCCTGACCAAAAGTGATGGTTTCCCCACGAGAAAACGTCAGAAACGTCATAATGTGAGCGCAGCATTAGTTTTCAGGTGATCATGTTGCATTTACATCTGTTTTGAGAAACTTGTGTCTCCTGACCAAAAGTGATGGTTTCCCCACGAGAAAACGTCAGAAACGTCATAATTTGACCGCAGCACGAGTTTTCAGGTGATCATGTTGCATTTACCTCTGTTTTGAAATAAATGTATCTTCTGACCAAAAGTGATGTTTTCCCAACGAGAAAACGTCAAAAACGTCATAATGTGACCGCAGCATCAGTTTTCAGGTGATCATGTTGCATTTACATCTGTTTTGAGAAACTTGTGTCTCCTGACCAAAAGTGATGGTTTCCCCACGAGAAAACGTCAAAAACGTCATAATGTGAGCGCAGCATGAGTTTTCAGGTGATCATGTTGAATTTACCTCTGTTTTGAGAAACTTGTATCTCCTGACCAAAAGTGATGGTTTCCCCACGAGAAAACGTCAAAAACGTCATAATGTGAGCGCAGCATGGGTTTTCAGATGATCATGTTGCATTCACCTCTGTTTTGAAATAAATGTATCTTCTGACCAAAAGTGATGTTTTCCCAACGAGAAAACGTCAAAAACGTCATAATGTGACCGCAGCATCAGTTTTCAGGTGATCATGTTGCATTTACATCTGTTTTGAGAAACTTGTGTCTCCTGACCAAAAGTGATGGTTTCCCCACGAGAAAACGTCAAAAACGTCATAATGTGAGCGCAGCATGAGTTTTCAGGTGATCATGTTGAATTTACCTCTGTTTTGAAATAAATGTATCTTCTGACCAAAAGTGATGGTTTCCCCACGAGAAAACGTCAAAAACGTCATAATGTGAGCGCAGCATGAGTTTTCAGATGATCATGTTGCATTTACATCTGTTTTGAGAAACTTGTATCTCCTGACCAAAAGTGATGGTTTCCCCACGAGAAAACGTCAAAAACGTCATAATGTGAGCGCAGCATGAGTTTTCAGATGATCATGTTGCATTTACATCTGTTTTGAGAAACTTGTATCTCCTGACCAAAAGTGATGGTTTCCCCACGAGAAAATGTCAAAAACGTCATAATGTGAGCGCAGCATGAGTTTTCAGGTGATCATGTTGAATTTACCTCTGTTTTGAAATAAATGTATCTTCTGACCAAAAGTGATGTTTTCCCAACGAGAAAACGTCAAAAACGTCATAATGTGACCGCAGCATCAGTTTTCAGGTGATCATGTTGCATTTACATCTGTTTTGAGAAACTTGTGTCTCCTGACCAAAAGTGATGGTTTCCCCACGAGAAAACGTCAAAAACGTCATAATGTGACCGCAGCATGAGTTTTCAGGTGATCATGTTGCATTCACCTGTGTTTTGAAATAAATGTATCTCCTGACCAAAAGTGATGGTTTCCCCACGAGAAAACGTCAAAAACGTCATAATGTGAGCGCAGCATGAGTTTTCAGGTGATCATGTTGAATTTACCTCTGTTTTGAGAAACTTGTATCTCCTGACCAAAAGTGATGGTTTCCCCACGAGAAAACGTCAGAAACGTCATAATGTGACCGCAGCATGAGTTTTCAGGTGATCATGTTGCATTTACATCTGTTTTGAGAAACTTGTGTCTCCTGACCAAAAGTGATGGTTTTCCCACGAGAAGACGTCATAACCGTCATAATGTGACTGCAGCATAAGTTTTAAGATGAGCATGTTGCATTCAGCTCTGTTTTGAAATAAATGTGTCTCCTGACCAAAAGTGATGTTTCCTCCACGAGCAAACGTCCAAAACGTCATAATGTGACTGTACTGACCATTGTATAGGTTAAGATTTGATGGTCAAGTCTGGTAAAAACATAAAGATGTCCAATATAGTAATAAATAAATAAATAAATATTGAGTTTGGGGCGCGGTAGCGGAGCAGCGCACCTGTGTAAATGGGAGCGTGGTTTTCCTACTGGGTGGAGTTGGCATTGCACCTTCAGGCGCTTTGACGGCACTAACTCAAAACACCGCGGTTTTGATGACGGACAACGGTAGCGAAGCATCGTAGTTCCAGCTGCTGAGCTAGAAAGCGTTCCAGCCTTGGAGACCATTTGTCTGTAAGTCTGTTCTATACAGAAGTTGTAGCTGTAGTGTAGATTCTGTAGCGTTAGTTTAGTTATTCTTTGCGTTGTTAGTCCGTGGTAATTACCGAGTGATGCTAGCTAACATATTAGCATGTGGAGCTGTGTCGTGAGTTATATATAGATCGTCTTGGTGTGTTTGGTGTACGTGAGTTTTTTATGCTGTTCTATTTTCTGTATTGTTTCAGTTTTACAAAAAAAAATATTACTCAATGGATGAAAGGAAGAAACAACACAGTTGAGCCTTATTGTGGTTCTTTCCAACTCCATACTGTTAGCTGACTGCCTAGCCTCGCCCGAGAGAGAGCGAACGCGTCGTGAGGGCAGTACAGTGACCGCAGCATGAGTTTTAAGATGATCATGTTGCATTCACCTGTTTTGATAAAAACGTGTCTCCTGACCAAAAGTGATGGTTTTCCCACGAGAAGACGTCATAACCGTCATAATGTGACCGCAGCATAAGTTTTAAGATGAGCATGTTGCATTCAGCTCTGTTTTGAAATAAATGTGTCTCCTGACCAAAAGTGATGTTTCCTCCACGAGCAAACGTCCAAAACGTCATAATGTGACTGTACTGACCATTGTATAGGTTAAGATTTGATGGTCAAGTCTGGTAAAAACATAAAGATGTCCAATATAGTAATAAATAAATAAATAAATATTGAGTTTGGGGCGCGGTAGCGGAGCAGCGCACCTGTGTAAATGGGAGCGTGGTTTTCCTACTGGGTGGAGTTGGCATTGCACCTTCAGGCGCTTTGACGGCACTAACTCAAAACACCGCGGTTTTGATGACGGACAACGGTAGCGAAGCATCGTAGTTCCAGCTGCTGAGCTAGAAAGCGTTCCAGCCTTGGAGACCATTTGTCTGTAAGTCTGTTCTATACAGAAGTTGTAGCTGTAGTGTAGATTCTGTAGCGTTAGTTTAGTTATTCTTTGCGTTGTTAGTCCGTGGTAATTACCGAGTGATGCTAGCTAACATATTAGCATGTGGAGCTGTGTCGTGAGTTATATATAGATCGTCTTGGTGTGTTTGGTGTACGTGAGTTTTTTATGCTGTTCTATTTTCTGTATTGTTTCAGTTTTACAAAAAAAAATATTACTCAATGGATGAAAGGAAGAAACAACACAGTTGAGCCTTATTGTGGTTCTTTCCAACTCCATACTGTTAGCTGACTGCCTAGCCTCGCCCGAGAGAGAGCGAACGCGTCGTGAGGGCAGTACAGTGACCGCAGCATGAGTTTTAAGATGATCATGTTGCATTCACCTGTTTTGATAAAAACGTGTCTCCTGACCAAAAGTGATGGTTTTCCCACGAGAAGACGTCATAACCGTCATAATGTGACCGCAGCATAAGTTTTAAGATGAGCATGTTGCATTCAGCTCTGTTTTGAAATAAATGTGTCTCCTGACCAAAAGTGATGTTTCCTCCACGAGCAAACGTCCAAAACGTCATAATGTGACTGTACTGACCATTGTATAGGTTAAGATTTGATGGTCAAGTCTGGTAAAAACATAAAGATGTCCAATATAGTAATAAATAAATAAATAAATATTGAGTTTGGGGCGCGGTAGCGGAGCAGCGCACCTGTGTAAATGGGAGCGTGGTTTTCCTACTGGGTGGAGTTGGCATTGCACCTTCAGGTGCTTTGACGGCACTAACTCAAAACACCGCGGTTTTGATGACGGACAACGGTAGCGAAGCATCGTAGTTCCAGCTGCTGAGCTAGAAAGCGTTCCAGCCTTGGAGACCATTTGTCTGTAAGTCTGTTCTATACAGAAGTTGTAGCTGTAGTGTAGATTCTGTAGCGTTAGTTTAGTTATTCTTTGCGTTGTTAGTCCGTGGTAATTACCGAGTGATGCTAGCTAACATATTAGCATGTGGAGCTGTGTCGTGAGTTATATATAGATCGTCTTGGTGTGTTTGGTGTACGTGAGTTTTTTATGCTGTTCTATTTTCTGTATTGTTTCAGTTTTACAAAAAAAAATATTACTCAATGGATGAAAGGAAGAAACAACACAGTTGAGCCTTATTGTGGTTCTTTCCAACTCCGTACTGTTAGCTGACTGCCTAGCCTCGCCCGAGAGAGAGCGAACGCGTCGTGAGGGCAGTACAGTGACCGCAGCATGAGTTTTAAGATGATCATGTTGCATTCACCTGTTTTGATAAAAACGTGTCTCCTGACCAAAAGTGATGGTTTTCCCACGAGAAGACGTCATAACCGTCATAATGTGACCGCAGCATAAGTTTTAAGATGAGCATGTTGCATTCAGCTCTGTTTTGAAATAAATGTGTCTCCTGACCAAAAGTGATGTTTCCTCCACGAGCAAACGTCCAAAACGTCATAATGTGACTGTACTGACCATTGTATAGGTTAAGATTTGATGGTCAAGTCTGGTAAAAACATAAAGATGTCCAATATAGTAATAAATAAATAAATAAATATTGAGTTTGGGGCGCGGTAGCGGAGCAGCGCACCTGTGTAAATGGGAGCGTGGTTTTCCTACTGGGTGGAGTTGGCATTGCACCTTCAGGCGCTTTGACGGCACTAACTCAAAACACCGCGGTTTTGATGACGGACAACGGTAGCGAAGCATCGTAGTTCCAGCTGCTGAGCTAGAAAGCGTTCCAGCCTTGGGAGACCATTTGTCTGTAAGTCTGTTCTATACAGAAGTTGTAGCTGTAGTGTAGATTCTGTAGCGTTAGTTTAGTTATTCTTTGCGTTGTTAGTCCGTGGTAATTACCGAGTGATGCTAGCTAACATATTAGCATGTGGAGCTGTGTCGTGAGTTATATATAGATCGTCTTGGTGTGTTTGGTGTACGTGAGTTTTTTATGCTGTTCTATTTTCTGTATTGTTTCAGTTTTACAAAAAAAAAATATTACTCAATGGATGAAAGGAAGAAACAACACAGTTGAGCCTTATTGTGGTTCTTTCCAACTCCATACTGTTAGCTGACTGCCTAGCCTCGCCCGAGAGAGAGCGAACGCGTCGTGAGGGCAGTACAGTGACCGCAGCATGAGTTTTAAGATGATCATGTTGCATTCACCTGTTTTGATAAAAACGTGTCTCCTGACCAAAAGTGATGGTTTTCCCACGAGAAGACGTCATAACCGTCATAATGTGACCGCAGCATAAGTTTTAAGATGAGCATGTTGCATTCAGCTCTGTTTTGAAATAAATGTGTCTCCTGACCAAAAGTGATGTTTCCTCCACGAGCAAACGTCCAAAACGTCATAATGTGACTGTACTGACCATTGTATAGGTTAAGATTTGATGGTCAAGTCTGGTAAAAACATAAAGATGTCCAATATAGTAATAAATAAATAAATAAATATTGAGTTTGGGGCGCGGTAGCGGAGCAGCGCACCTGTGTAAATGGGAGCGTGGTTTTCCTACTGGGTGGAGTTGGCATTGCACCTTCAGGCGCTTTGACGGCACTAACTCAAAACACCGCGGTTTTGATGACGGACAACGGTAGCGAAGCATCGTAGTTCCAGCTGCTGAGCTAGAAAGCGTTCCAGCCTTGGAGACCATTTGTCTGTAAGTCTGTTCTATACAGAAGTTGTAGCTGTAGTGTAGATTCTGTAGCGTTAGTTTAGTTATTCTTTGCGTTGTTAGTCCGTGGTAATTACCGAGTGATGCTAGCTAACATATTAGCATGTGGAGCTGTGTCGTGAGTTATATATAGATCGTCTTGGTGTGTTTGGTGTACGTGAGTTTTTTATGCTGTTCTATTTTCTGTATTGTTTCAGTTTTACAAAAAAAAATATTACTCAATGGATGAAAGGAAGAAACAACACAGTTGAGCCTTATTGTGGTTCTTTCCAACTCCATACTGTTAGCTGACTGCCTAGCCTCGCCCGAGAGAGAGCGAACGCGTCGTGAGGGCAGTACAGTGACCGCAGCATGAGTTTTAAGATGATCATGTTGCATTCACCTGTTTTGATAAAAACGTGTCTCCTGACCAAAAGTGATGGTTTTCCCACGAGAAGACGTCATAACCGTCATAATGTGACCGCAGCATAAGTTTTAAGATGAGCATGTTGCATTCAGCTCTGTTTTGAAATAAATGTGTCTCCTGACCAAAAGTGATGTTTCCTCCACGAGCAAACGTCCAAAACGTCATAATGTGACTGTACTGACCATTGTATAGGTTAAGATTTGATGGTCAAGTCTGGTAAAAACATAAAGATGTCCAATATAGTAATAAATAAATAAATAAATATTGAGTTTGGGGCGCGGTAGCGGAGCAGCGCACCTGTGTAAATGGGAGCGTGGTTTTCCTACTGGGTGGAGTTGGCATTGCACCTTCAGGTGCTTTGACGGCACTAACTCAAAACACCGCGGTTTTGATGACGGACAACGGTAGCGAAGCATCGTAGTTCCAGCTGCTGAGCTAGAAAGCGTTCCAGCCTTGGAGACCATTTGTCTGTAAGTCTGTTCTATACAGAAGTTGTAGCTGTAGTGTAGATTCTGTAGCGTTAGTTTAGTTATTCTTTGCGTTGTTAGTCCGTGGTAATTACCGAGTGATGCTAGCTAACATATTAGCATGTGGAGCTGTGTCGTGAGTTATATATAGATCGTCTTGGTGTGTTTGGTGTACGTGAGTTTTTTATGCTGTTCTATTTTCTGTATTGTTTCAGTTTTACAAAAAAAAATATTACTCAATGGATGAAAGGAAGAAACAACACAGTTGAGCCTTATTGTGGTTCTTTCCAACTCCGTACTGTTAGCTGACTGCCTAGCCTCGCCCGAGAGAGAGCGAACGCGTCGTGAGGGCAGTACAGTGACCGCAGCATGAGTTTTAAGATGATCATGTTGCATTCACCTGTTTTGATAAAAACGTGTCTCCTGACCAAAAGTGATGGTTTTCCCACGAGAAGACGTCATAACCGTCATAATGTGACCGCAGCATAAGTTTTAAGATGAGCATGTTGCATTCAGCTCTGTTTTGAAATAAATGTGTCTCCTGACCAAAAGTGATGTTTCCTCCACGAGCAAACGTCCAAAACGTCATAATGTGACTGTACTGACCATTGTATAGGTTAAGATTTGATGGTCAAGTCTGGTAAAAACATAAAGATGTCCAATATAGTAAAAAATAAATAAATAAATATTGAGTTTGGGGCGCGGTAGCGGAGCAGCGCACCTGTGTAAATGGGAGCGTGGTTTTCCTACTGGGTGGAGTTGGCATTGCACCTTCAGGCGCTTTGACGGCACTAACTCAAAACACCGCGGTTTTGATGACGGACAACGGTAGCGAAGCATCGTAGTTCCAGCTGCTGAGCTAGAAAGCGTTCCAGCCTTGGGAGACCATTTGTCTGTAAGTCTGTTCTATACAGAAGTTGTAGCTGTAGTGTAGATTCTGTAGCGTTAGTTTAGTTATTCTTTGCGTTGTTAGTCCGTGGTAATTACCGAGTGATGCTAGCTAACATATTAGCATGTGGAGCTGTGTCGTGAGTTATATATAGATCGTCTTGGTGTGTTTGGTGTACGTGAGTTTTTTATGCTGTTCTATTTTCTGTATTGTTTCAGTTTTACAAAAAAAAATATTACTCAATGGATGAAAGGAAGAAACAACACAGTTGAGCCTTATTGTGGTTCTTTCCAACTCCATACTGTTAGCTGACTGCCTAGCCTCGCCCGAGAGAGAGCGAACGCGTCGTGAGGGCAGTACAGTGACCGCAGCATGAGTTTTAAGATGATCATGTTGCATTCACCTGTTTTGATAAAAACGTGTCTCCTGACCAAAAGTGATGGTTTTCCCACGAGAAGACGTCATAACCGTCATAATGTGACCGCAGCATAAGTTTTAAGATGAGCATGTTGCATTCAGCTCTGTTTTGAAATAAATGTGTCTCCTGACCAAAAGTGATGTTTCCTCCACGAGCAAACGTCCAAAACGTCATAATGTGACTGTACTGACCATTGTATAGGTTAAGATTTGATGGTCAAGTCTGGTAAAAACATAAAGATGTCCAATATAGTAATAAATAAATAAATAAATATTGAGTTTGGGGCGCGGTAGCGGAGCAGCGCACCTGTGTAAATGGGAGCGTGGTTTTCCTACTGGGTGGAGTTGGCATTGCACCTTCAGGCGCTTTGACGGCACTAACTCAAAACACCGCGGTTTTGATGACGGACAACGGTAGCGAAGCATCGTAGTTCCAGCTGCTGAGCTAGAAAGCGTTCCAGCCTTGGAGACCATTTGTCTGTAAGTCTGTTCTATACAGAAGTTGTAGCTGTAGTGTAGATTCTGTAGCGTTAGTTTAGTTATTCTTTGCGTTGTTAGTCCGTGGTAATTACCGAGTGATGCTAGCTAACATATTAGCATGTGGAGCTGTGTCGTGAGTTATATATAGATCGTCTTGGTGTGTTTGGTGTACGTGAGTTTTTTATGCTGTTCTATTTTCTGTATTGTTTCAGTTTTACAAAAAAAATATTACTCAATGGATGAAAGGAAGAAACAACACAGTTGAGCCTTATTGTGGTTCTTTCCAACTCCATACTGTTAGCTGACTGCCTAGCCTCGCCCGAGAGAGAGCGAACGCGTCGTGAGGGCAGTACAGTGACCGCAGCATGAGTTTTAAGATGATCATGTTGCATTCACCTGTTTTGATAAAAACGTGTCTCCTGACCAAAAGTGATGGTTTTCCCACGAGAAGACGTCATAACCGTCATAATGTGACCGCAGCATGAGTTTTCAGGTGATCATGTTGCATTTACCTCTGTTTTGAGAAACTTGTATCTCCTGACCAAAAGTGACGGTTTCTCCACGAGAAAACGTCAAAAACGTCATAATGTGACCGCAGCATGAGTTTTCAGGTGATCATGTTGCATTTACCTCTATTTTGAGAAACTTGTATATCCTGACCAAAAATGATGGTTTCCCCACGAGAAAACGTCAGAAACGTCATAATTTGTCCGCAGCACGAGTTTTCAGGTGATCATGTTGCATTTACCTCTGTTTTGAAATAAATGTATCTTCTCACCAGAAGTGATGGTTTCCCCACGAGAAAACGTCAAAAACGTCATAATGTGAGCGCAGCATGAGTTTTCAGATGATCATGTTGCATTTACATCTGTTTTGAGAAACTTGTATCTCCTGACCAAAAGTGATGGTTTCCCCACGAGAAAACGTCAAAAACGTCATAATGTGAGCGCAGCATGAGTTTTCAGGTGATCATGTTGAATTTACCTCTGTTTTGAAATAAATGTATCTTCTGACCAAAAGTGATGTTTTCCCAACGAGAAAACGTCAAAAACGTCATAATGTGAGCGCAGCATCAGTTTTCAGATGATCATGTTGCATTTACATCTGTTTTGAGAAACTTGTATCTCCTGACCAAAAGTGATGGTTTCCCCACGAGAAAACGTCAGAAACGTCATAATGTGACCGCAGCATGAGTTTTCAGGTGATCATGTTGCATTTACATCTGTTTTGAGAAACTTGTGTCTGCTGACCAAAAGCGATGGTTTCCCCACGAGAAAACGTCAGAAACGTCATAATTTGACCGCAGCACGAGTTTTCAGGTGATCATGTTGCATTTACCTCTGTTTTGAAATAAATGTATCTTCTGACCAGAAGTGATGGTTTCCCCTCGAGAACACGTCAAAAACGTCATAATGTGACCGCAGCATGAGTTTTCAGATGATCAGGTTGCCTTTACATCTGTTTTGAGAAACTTGTATATCCTGACGAAAAGTCATGATTTCCCCACGAGAAAACGTCAGAAACGTCATACTTTGACCGCAGCATGAGTTTTCAGGTGATCATGTTGCATTCACCTCTGTTTTGAAATAAATATATATTCTGACCAAAAGTGATGGTTTCCCCACGAGAAAACGTCAAAAACGTCATAATGTGACCGCAGCATCAGTTTTCAGGTGATCATGTTGCATTTACATCTGTTTTGAGAAACTTGTGTCTCCTGATGAAAAGTGATGGTTTCCCCACGAGAAAACGTCAAAAACGTCATAATGTGAGCGCAGCATGAGTTTTCAGGTGATCATGTTGAATTTACCTCTGTTTTGAGAAACTTGTATCTCCTGACCAAAAGTGATGGTTTCCCCTCGATAACACGTCAAAAACGTCATAATGTGACCGCAGCATGAGTTTTCAGATGATCAGGTTGCAGTTACATCTGTTTTGAGAAACTTGTATATCCTGACGACAAGTGATGATTTCCCCACGAGAAAACGTCAAAAACGTCATAATGTGACCGCAGCACGAGTTTTCAGGTGATCATGTTTCATTTACCTCTGTTTTGAGAAACTTCTATATCCTGACAAAAAGTGATGGTTTCCCCACGAGAAAACGTCAAAAACGTCATAATGTGAGCGCAGCATGAGTTTTCAGGTGATCATGTTGAATTTACCTCTGTTTTGAGAAACTTGTATATCCTGACAAAAAGTGATGGTTTCCCCACGAGAAAACGTCAGAAACGTCATAATGTGAGCGCAGCATGAGTTTTCAGGTGATCATGTTGCATTTACCTCTGTTTTGAGAAACTTGTGTCTCCTGACCAAAAGTGATGGTTTCCCCACGAGAAAACGTCAAAAACGTCATAATTTGACCGCATCACGAGTTTTCAGGTGATCATGTTGAATTTACCTCTGTTTTGAGAAACTTGTATATCCTGACGAAAAGTGATGATTTCCCCACGAGAAAACGTCAGAAACGTCATAATTTGACCGCAGCATGAGTTTTCAGGTGATCATGTTGCATTTACATCTGTTTTGAGAAACTTGTGTCTCCTGACCAAAAGTGATGGTTTCCCCACGAGAAAACGTCAGAAACGTCATAATGTGACCGCAGCATGAGTTTTCAGGTGATCATGTTGCATTTACATCTGTTTTGAGAAACTTGTGTCTCCTGACCAAAAGTGATGGTTTCCCCACGAGAAAACGTCAGAAACGTCATAATGTGAGCGCAGCATGAGTTTTCAGGTGATCATGTTGCATTTACCTCTGTTTTGAGAAACTTGTGTCTCCTGACAAAAAGTGATGGTTTCCCCACGAGAAAACGTCAGAAACGTCATAATGTGAGCGCAGCACGAGTTTCCAGGTGATCATGTTGCATTTACATCTGTTTTGAGAAACTTGTGTCTCCTGACCAAAAGTGATGGTTTCCCCACGAGAAAACGTCAGAAACGTCATAATGTGACCGCAGCATGAGTTTTCAGGTGATCATGTTGCATTCACCTCTGTTTTGAAATAAATATATATTCTGACCAAAAGTGATGGTTTCCCCACGAGAAAACGTCAAAAACGTCATAATGTGACCGCAGTATCATTTTTCAGGTGATCATGTTGCATTTACATCTGTTTTGAGAAACTTGTGTCTCCTGACGAAAAGTGATGGTTTCCCCACGAGAAAACGTCAAAAACGTCATAATGTGACCGCAGCATGAGTTTTCAGGTGATCATGTTGAATTTACCTCTGTTTTGAGAAACTTGTATCTCCTGACCAAAAGTGATGGTTTCCCCTCGATAACACGTCAAAAACGTCATAATGTGACCGCAGCATGAGTTTTCAGATGATCAGGTTGCAGTTACATCTGTTTTGAGAAACTTGTATATCCTGACGACAAGTGATGATTTCCCCACGACAAAACGTCAAAAACGTCATAATGTGAACGCAGCATGAGTTTTCAGGTGATCATGTTGAATTTACCTCTGTTTTGAGAAACTTGTATCTCCTGACCAAAAGTGATGGTTTCCCCTCGATAACACGTCAAAAACGTCATAATGTGACCGCAGCATGAGTTTTCAGATGATCAGGTTGCAGTTACATCTGTTTTGAGAAACTTGTGTCTCCTGACGAAAAGTGATGGTTTCCCCACGAGAAAACGTCAGAAACGTCATAATTTGACCGCAGCACGAGTTTTCAGGTGATCATGTTGCATTTACCTCTGTTTTGAGAAACTTCTATATCCTGACAAAAAGTGATGGTTTCCCCACGAGAAAACGTCAAAAACGTCATAATGTGAGCGCAGCATGAGTTTTCAGGTGATCATGTTGAATTTACCTCTGTTTTGAGAAACTTGTGTCTCCTGACAAAAAGTGATGGTTTCCCCACGAGAAAACGTCAGAAACGTCATAATGTGAGCGCAGCACGAGTTTCCAGGTGATCATGTTGCATTTACATCTGTTTTGAGAAACTTGTGTCTCCTGACCAAAAGTGATGGTTTCCCCACGAGAAAACGTCAGAAACGTCATAATGTGACCGCAGCATGAGTTTTCAGGTGATCATGTTGAATTTACCTCTGTTTTGAGAAACTTGTATCTCCTGACCAAAAGTGATGGTTTCCCCTCGATAACACGTCAAAAACGTCATAATGTGACCGCAGCATGAGTTTTCAGATGATCAGGTTGCAGTTACATCTGTTTTGAGAAACTTGTGTCTCCTGACGAAAAGTGATGGTTTCCCCACGAGAAAACGTCAAAAACGTCATAATGTGAGCGCAGCATGAGTTTTCAGGTGATCATGTTGAATTTACCTCTGTTTTGAGAAACTTGTATATCCTGACAAAAAGTGATGGTTTCCCCACGAGAAAACGTCAGAAACGTCATAATGTGAGCGCAGCATGAGTTTTCAGGTGATCATGTTGAATTTACCTCTGTTTTGAGAAACTTCTATCTCCTGACCAAAAGTGATGGTTTCCCCACGAGAAAACGTCAGAAACGTCATAATGTGACCGCAGCATGAGTTTTCAGGTGATCATGTTGCATTCACCTGTGTTTTAAAATAAATGTATCTCCTGACCAAAAGTGATGGTTTCCCCACGAGAAAACGTCAAAAACGTCATAATGTGAGCGCAGCATGAGTTTTCAGATGATCATGTTGAATTTACCTCTATTTTGAGAAACTTGTATATCCTGACCAAAAGTGATGGTTTCCCCACGAGAAAACGTCAAAAACGTCATAATGTGAGCGCAGCATGAGTTTTCAGGTGATCATGTTGAATTTACCTCTGTTTTGAGAAACTTGTATATCCTGACAAAAAGTGATGGTTTCCCCACGAGAAAACGTCAGAAACGTCATAATGTGACCGCAGCATCAGTTTTCAGGTGATCATGTTGCATTTACATCTGTTTTGAGAAACTTGTGTCTCCTGATGAAAAGTGATGGTTTCCCCACGAGAAAACGTCAAAAACGTCATAATGTGAGCGCAGCATGAGTTTTCAGGTGATCATGTTGAATTTACCTCTGTTTTGAGAAACTTGTATCTCCTGACCAAAAGTGATGGTTTCCCCACGAGAAAACGTCAGAAACGTCATAATGTGACCGCAGCATGAGTTTTCAGGTGATCATGTTACATTTACGTCTGTTTTGAGAAACTTGTATCTCCTGACGAAAAGTGATGATTTCCCCACGAGAAAACGTCAGAAACGTCATAATAAGAGCGCAGCATGAGTTTCCAGGTGATCATGTTGAATTTACCTCTATTATGAGAAACTTGTATATCCTGACCAAAAGTGATGGTTTCCCCACGAGAAAAAGTCAAAAACGTCATAATGTGAGCGCAGTATGAGTTTTCAGGTGATCATGTTGAATTTACCTCTGTTTTGAGAAACTTGTATATCCTGACGAAAAGTGATGATTTCCCCACGAGAAAACGTCAGAAACGTCATAATAAGAGCGCAGCATGAGTTTTCAGGTGATCATGTTGAATTTACCTCTGTTTTGAGAAACTTGTATCTCCTGAACAAAAGTGATGGTTTCCCCTCGAGAACACGTCAAAAACGTCATAATGTGACCGCAGCATGAGTTTTCAGATGATCAGGTTGCAGTTACATCTGTTTTGAGAAACTTGTATATCCTGACGAAAAGTGATGATTTCCCCACGAGAAAACGTCAGAAACGTCATAATTTGACCGCAGCATGAGTGTTCAGGTGATCATGTTGCATTTACCTCTGTTTTGAAATAAATGTATCTTCTGACCAAAAGTGATGGTTTCCCCACGAGAATACGTCAAAAACGTCATAATGTGAGCGCAGCATGAGTTTTCAGGTGATCATGTTGCATTTACATCTGTTTTGAGAAACTTGTGTCTCCTGATGAAAAGTGATGGTTTCCCCACGAGAAAACGTCAAAAACGTCATAATGTGAGCGCAGCATGAGTTTTCAGGTGATCATGTTGAATTTACCTCTGTTTTGAGAAACTTGTATCTCCTGACCAAAAGTGATGGTTTCCCCTCGAGAACACGTCAAAAACGTCATAATGTGACCGCAGCATGAGTTTTCAGATGATCAGGTTGCATTTACATCTGTTTTGAGAAACTTGTATATCCTGACGAAAAGTGATGATTTCCCCACGAGAAAACGTCAGAAACGTCATAATGTGACCGCAGCATCAGTTTTCAGGTGATCATGTTGCATTCACCTCTGTTTTGAAATAAATGTATATCCTGACCAAAAGTGATGGTTTCCCTACGAGAAAACGTCAAAAACGTCATAATGTGACCGCAGCATCAGTTTTCAGGTGATCATGTTGCATTTACATCTGTTTTGAGAAACTTGTGTCTCCTGACCAAAAGTGATGGTTTCCCCACGAGAATACGTCAAAAACGTCATAATGTGAGCGCAGCATGAGTTTTCAGGTGATCATGTTGCATTTACCTCTGTTTTGAGAAACTTGTGTCTCCTGACCAAAAGTGATGGTTTCCCCACGAGAAAACGTCAGAAACGTCATAATTTGACCGCAGCACGAGTTTTCAGGTGATCATGTTGAATTTACTTCTATTTTGAGAAACTTCTATATCCTGACCAAAAGTGATGGTTTCCCCACGAGAAAACGTCAAAAACGTCATAATGTGAGCGCAGCATGAGTTTTCAGGTGATCATGTTGAATTTACCTCTGTTTTGAGAAACTTGTATCTCCTGACCAAAAGTGATGGTTTCCCCTCGAGAACACGTCAAAAACGTCATAATGTGACCGCAGCATGAGTTTTCAGATGATCAGGTTGCATTTACATCTGTTTTGAGAAACTTGTATATCCTGACGAAAAGTGATGATTTCCCCACGAGAAAACGTCAGAAACGTCATAATGTGACCGCAGCATCAGTTTTCAGGTGATCATGTTGCATTCACCTCTGTTTTGAAATAAATGTATATCCTGACCAAAAGTGATGGTTTCCCTACGAGAAAACGTCAAAAACGTCATAATGTGACCGCAGCATCAGTTTTCAGGTGATCATGTTGCATTTACATCTGTTTTGAGAAACTTGTGTCTCCTGACCAAAAGTGATGGTTTCCCCACGAGAATACGTCAAAAACGTCATAATGTGAGCGCAGCATGAGTTTTCAGGTGATCATGTTGCATTTACCTCTGTTTTGAGAAACTTGTGTCTCCTGACCAAAAGTGATGGTTTCCCCACGAGAAAACGTCAGAAACGTCATAATTTGACCGCAGCACGAGTTTTCAGGTGATCATGTTGCATTTACCTCTGTTTTGAAATAAATGTATCTTCTGACCAAAAGTGATGGTTTCCCCACGAGAATACGTCAAAAACGTCATAATGTGAGCGCAGCATGAGTTTTCAGGTGATCATGTTGCATTTACATCTGTTTTGAGAAACTTGTGTCTCCTGATGAAAAGTGATGGTTTCCCCACGAGAAAACGTCAAAAACGTCATAATGTGAGCGCAGCATGAGTTTTCAGGTGATCATGTTGAATTTACCTCTGTTTTGAGAAACTTGTATCTCCTGACCAAAAGTGATGGTTTCCCCTCGAGAACACGTCAAAAACGTCATAATGTGACCGCAGCATGAGTTTTCAGATGATCAGGTTGCAGTTACATCTGTTTTGAGAAACTTGTATATCCTGACGAAAAGTGATGATTTCCCCACGAGAAAACGTCAGAAACGTCATAATGTGACCGCAGCATCAGTTTTCAGGTGATCATGTTGCATTCACCTCTGTTTTGAAATAAATGTATATCCTGACCAAAAGTGATGGTTTCCCTACGAGAAAACGTCAAAAACGTCATAATGTGACCGCAGCATCAGTTTTCAGGTGATCATGTTGCATTTACATCTGTTTTGAGAAACTTGTGTCTCCTGACCAAAAGTGATGGTTTCCCCACGAGAAAACGTCAAAAACGTCATAATGTGAGCGCAGCATGAGTTTTCAGGTGATAATGTTGAATTTACCTCTGTTTTGAGAAACTTGTATCTCCTGACCAAAAGTGATGGTTTCCCCTCGAGAACACGTCAAAAACGTCATAATGTGACCGCAGCATGAGTTTTCAGATGATCAGGTTGCAGTTACATCTGTTTTGAGAAACTTGTGTCTGCTGACCAAAAGTGATGGTTTCCCCACGAGAAAACATCAGA